>MQRL01355138.1:0-11013 GCA_001938525.1 Dugesia japonica
TAATTACATCACTAATCGGCGGGGGGGGTTCACTGAATGTGTGCAGAGGTTTACTGCTACTATCTATCTACTAAGGTGTTGTTTGAAATTTAAAATTTCTTTTTAATTACTTTGTATTCATGAATTAGTGCTTAAGTTTAGTATTCACATTATATAAAATAAGAATGGAATATTAAATAAATATTATATTAAATAAAATCAATTATTTTTGTGCAGTCTTCAAACAATAGAAATATAAACCATATGGCTCTTGTGATTCACTCAGTTTGATATGGCTTGTAAAATTACCGTTAAATAAATTAATAAAAAATAATGCTAAAAAAATTTTAAAACACTTGAAATACAAAATGTATTAAAAATTTTTGTTCCTGAAGATGGCATAACCGAAATATTGAAAAAAAGAGCAACAATTTTGATCTTTTGCTTTTAAAACATTTTATTTTAAATAAATTGTTTATCCACTAAAACTAGTATTATTCAAATAATTTTAAATGAAATTAAAATTCCAAAAAAATTAATTAAAATCGGTGTCTACCATTTTCATTACAATTATTTTGTTACTTATAAAATTATTTACTGTTTTATGAGTTTATTTTTAGTGGAATTTACAATATCATTTGAGATTTTAAATATTAAAATGATTGTAATATTAATATAAAGTAGTAAATCACAAGAATATTTTTTTATTTCAAAGTTTTTTGAACAGAAAATATGGTAGCATGTGTTAGAAGATGTGAGTTGGTGGTATTAGTCATGTGGATTGTTACGATTGACGATGTTCCCAAGTGATGATTTTCGCGTGATTACCAAGATTTGGTGGCAGATCAACTGTAAATCTGAAACAACGACTTGGTCTAGGTTTAGTAAAAGGAAGTCTCGTTAAGTATGGTTTGAAGAAAGATCCAGTTTTGAAAGGGAGGTCAAAGTATTATTCTACATACTAAATATATTATTTAATTAATTTAGAGTGATTTTAATTCTCAATCAAACTGTTATTACGATTAAAATCTTAATGAAAATGTAATATCTGCGATTAGATTATTTTAAAACAATAAATATATAAAAAAACTGATATGATAAATCAAAAATATAAAATCATATTAAAAATTATAAATTCATTAAAAATAATTAATTAATCATTTTCTTCCATGAAGTAAAGTGTTTCATTAAGTAGAAATTTAGCCTCGGGTCTAATTTCTGGACGAAGAGAAACTAAATTCATTACGTGGGAAGCCTAAATGGCCATTTATTTTATAAAACATGCAAAATAAAACTACTTCCAAAGGCCACATTTCTACTAAGTCTTCGTACATTGATCCATTTAACATGTTGGTAAGAACTCGATATAATTCAGTGACAGTTTTAAACTTTGCCATTAATTCCATGAGGACGATTCCAACAGAATATAAGTCACACTAAAAATTAAATGTTAAACAAACAATAAATATTTTATTAATCAAATAATTTTGCTGAAAATTTTAAATGAAAAACTTAAATTAAAGTTTAAAATTATATTTAATTCTTTTTATTAATTTTAATAAGTTTTACAATTGCAAGAATTATTGCGAGAATAATTGTTAGATGTAACAATTGATCGTTTTATAGAATTCATTTAAAATTTGTATTCGATCAAAATTTGTATTTTTTTGTTTTTTTGAGATTGATTATTATAATTAATAAAAATTATTTAAAATTTTTTGCTTGTATTTAATAATAATATTATATAAACTTTCCAAAGTTCGGGGTCAGGTGCGGTCACACCTTCGCACACCCTATCAAGCCGGCCAGGTTAATAACAATGATAAAATCTCGATATCCACAAATACCCACCTTTGCGTACGTATCCCAATTTATTCCAGGAGAAATCATTTATCTGGATATATAAAATAAAACAATAGTTTGGAATTAGTTAAATTTAAATAAAATCTAGTATAATTTAGATAACATTAATACTTTTTCATATTCTTTTTTGTATGTAGTATTCGATTTTTGTGTTTTATTAATGTGCTTAATTTATTTTCATGACACATTTATTCATAAAGAGAATCATTTTCCATTAGTAAAATTAGATAAAATTCAGAAATGAACATCTACCCAAACAATAGACAAATTATAGTCTAAAATTCAAATATAAAAGCATTAGAAGAAATTAATAATCAAAAAATATTATTTGCTAGAAAATATAATGAAACCAAATTTAAATATTAAAGAATGAAAGATTCCATTATTGCACAAGACATGGATCTTACGATAAAGAAACTAAATTTTATAATTACAATTATTGTGAGAATAATTGTTGGACTTAACCATTGATCGGATTTGAGATTTCATTAAAATAAGATAAGGCTTCGATCAAAACAAAACAAAATTTATTTGTAAAAAAAAAATTTACAAATAAATTTTGTTTTGTTTTGATCGAAGCCTTATCTTATTTTAATGAAAAGAAACTAAATGTTAACAAAATTTGGTTTAAAAAAAACCAGAAAAGTATAGTCAAAAGAAATACATATTAAACGAAACGAAAAAGAAATCATTAGTTGAAAACAGAAATGGAAATCATAAAATATTTAGCATGAATGAAATTGAAAATTCTGAAATTAAAAAAAGTAATAAAAAAACCATAAAAATCAAATGGCTCACGATTCTGTAAAAAATCTTCAAAATCATTGTTTACAAAGTGAAAATGAATGACATAATAAATGCAATAGTAAAAAAGTCAAGATTTTTTTTAAACAATGTGAGAGTTGAATTTCCAAAATTAAAAAATTAAACTTAAAAAGAAAAATAAATTTTATCAGAAAAAATTATTTACGATAATAAAAGTATGAAAAAGCAATTCTTATAATTTGTGAAAAAATCTTGGATTTAATAATAGAAAATGATTCACTTTATGAATAAATATGTGATGAAAATAAAATTTCATAATGTATCGAATTTCTTCTTTATTTATGTTCATTTCTAAATATAAATAAATTGTTATTTATTAATAAAATGCCTAACTTCTTTAAGCAATTTGAATGCTGTGATTATTATTATTATTTATATAATTGAAATATTTAAACTAATAAAATATCAATAAAAATGTCTGTATACGTTTTTCGCCGCCTATTCACAAAATCGATGGGAACTTTTTAGACAACCTAATATTAGTAACTGGTCTGACTCCACTAATCAGGTAAAGGTTCGTCTTGCAGAAATAATCTGTGTATTAAACAAATATTTTGAAAAACGAATTTAAATCAAATTTTAAATAAAAAAGATTGAAAAAATTTTTACCAACTAAAAACAGAAAAAATTTAACACCACTTTTAATTTGTTTTTAAAAATTAAACACATTATTTAATTTATTTTTAAAACTTTTAAAAATTTCACTCAAAATTAACAACATTTTTAAAAAATATACCTTCATTTTTAAATTTATTTTTAAAAAATTTATTACCACTTTTGAAAAAATTTTCCCACTGCGGGGGTGTGGGAGGGGAGTTTTTATCAAATGGGGTTTTCCACCACTATCTACATATAGAAAAACATCGTTTTGATCTTTGCAATTGAAAATAATTTTTATTAAATTTGTTTTTCGAAATATATGTTTAATACACAGATCAATGGTAAAGTTAATTTTTATGAAAAAATTTTTTAACAAAAGTTGTCACTTTTTTGTAGAAATTTAATAAAAGTTGTTACATTTTAAAAAAATATAATAAAAATGACTTAAAATTTACTTGTTTAAAAAACGATTTACTTTTAAGTTTTTAAATAGTAATTTTAGACTATCTACAGGTTTATATGCGTTAATTGAATAACACTGTTTTTTAAAAGATTATTATATAAACTTATAATGGTTTTATATATTAATTTAAGTTATATAAAGTGTTACATGACCTTATTCGATATTATTCGTCTTCTATATGGTTTATATAGTCTTAAAGGGTATTTTATACAGTAATTTTAACCTAACTATAGGGTTTAATAGATAACATACGGTTTCTATGGAGATCTATATATTTTTACAAGTTTTTCTATATGAAAATTATGTGATTTTTATGTGTCTCATATGGTTTCTAATGAGATTTATTTGTTCTTAAAAGACATTATACGTCTTCTAAAGGTGTTTTTTATATAGTAATTTTAGACATATGGTTTTAATATAGATTTTTATATAAGTTTATATAGGATTTATTAGATATCATACGGTTTCTATATTTATTCTTATAAGTTTGTGATATAGTCTTACAGGGTATTTATACAGTAATTCTAAGTTATAGATAGGGTTTTATATGTGATTTTTATGGGTTTATATAATCTAATAAAACCTGTTAAACTATACAAATCATAAACTAATGTACATAATAAATCAATACATAGACTCCCCTCTTTGAATATTTTATACTAGAAAATTAACAAAAACATATTTCATTCAAGTTCATTAAAAACTAATCAATTATTAGGTCATCTTTTCTTGATTTTTAAATCTTTCATATTGAATTTTAGACTACCCTGTACAAAATCTCCCTGAGCATAGATATATAGATCATCCTGATCTTTTTAGAGGGCCCTATACAAGAAAATTTAATTTTGTAAAACGCATGCAACACACACACGCACGTACCTGAAAAGTTTAGACTGCTCGGAACATTACAAATATCAAAATTGTTCGAAGATTCAACCATTAAGACTACCCGAACAAAAAATATTAAATTAACCAAAACATTCATCTATAAACACTCTCACCCGTCTTCCGCCATGATTTTCAAAAAGTCACACACACACCGGATAGAGCCATACAATATCTTTTCTTATTTGCTAACCTCCACTCTTTATTTTTAAAAAAAGCACACAGCAAAAGTTTTGTCATCCAATTATATTACTTACAAAGATCTTTAAACTTAAACCAACAAAAAAAATTAATCAATAATCCAAAAATTCTACCCAAAACACACTATCACATAGAACAACATCTAACCTTAAAACTACCAGAACATTCAAGTATTCTGATTGATGAATACTAGGCCACTTTCTTAAAAATTCTACATTCTGATTGGTTGCTACTAAAATACTTTATTGGCTATTTACCAGTAAACTAATTGGTTGATACTGAATCACTTTTGTGTGTAAAGATTTTCCTGAAACATGACTGGTGGATTCTAAAACATTTTAAAAAGGTGTTGGGTCTTTGTTTCAGTGCGCTTTATCTACTCACCATTGTCACTATCATCATTTAAAACTAGTATATCATTTGAACTCATTTCTGATATTGACATGTTATATGCACATTTTTTCGTCTTAACAAGTTCTTAAATTATAATAAATTTAAATAATAATAAAATTAATACTAGAAAAGCAATATTGTTCCTCTATATAATTAACCTATTTATGTTACATCAGGTTATTAGATATATTAATAAAAAAATAAGTTTAATTTTTAAAATAAATAATCTATAAAGAACCTAGAAAAACTATTACCTTATGATTATATTTTGTCAGTTTATCCTCGCTTTCTATTTCTGGAGCCATATATAAAGAAGTTCCGATATTTGGTGACAAATTCGGAGTTGGTAAAACACTGATTCCATCCGCTGGTTTTTGTTAGGTATTAATATTATCATAGGAATTAAAAGTTTTACTTACCAATGTCATACTCAAATAATTTAGAAAAACCAAAATCTCCAATTCTCAATTGCAAATTGTGGGTATCATGATTTCTTAGAAATATATTAGCTGGCTAACAAAAATTAATATCTTATTTTATCATTTAATTTCTCCTTATTACCTTAATATCTCGATGCATTATTTTTTTGGAATGAATATAATCAACACCTTTTAACAACTGACGTGATAAACATCGAACATTCTTCTTATCTAAAGGAAGTAAGCTCCCAGGTAGTTCATTCCTCAGTTCAAGCCAATATCTTAAATTGTATTCACAAAGTTCCATCTGTATATAGAGAGCAAAATCTATTTCACTATCATTGGAATTCTAAAATATTTAAAACGGAAAATTAAAAAAAATTTTCAAAAATTATAAGAACTTTAATATTTATATTATTTTATGTTCGTTTTAATGTTTTATCAACTATTATGTGAAAGTGATAAAAATTAAACGAAATAATAAAATGAGATTTTATTTAGCATCAGTAAAACGGGATAATTATAAAAAAAGATTTTTAAAAAAAGTTTTCTGCACCAAAATGAAGAATGAGATAAAGTAAAATTATATACGTCAAATTAATTAAAGGAATATATAGTAAAATGGATTCATAATTATTGGTTAAAGCAATATTTTCGAGGTTTTTTAAAATTTGAATAAATATTTAGCACCTTTTAAAAATTTAAAATATTAAAATATTTACCAAAATTTTATAAATAATTTTGATTTATTTTTTATTCAAAATATTGTTTTTATAATATATTATATAGTATTATATCATTATTGAGAGATTGTTTCAAAAAATTCATTTAAACTTTTCCTACATTGAGCCATGAAATTTATTAAAATTAAATTCAAAATTTTAGATAAATCTTAAATTGCTAATTCATTTTCCAAATAAGAACTAATATTTTGGGACATCATTTATTTTACTACTACAACTCTGATAGTTATAAATAATTATCATTGAAAAGAATGGATTGAAACTTAGTAATTAATTAACTCAATTTCTATTGGCTAAAAATATTAAATAATAATTATTTCCTTATATCCCCCTTCTTAAGAAACTTCTAAGTTTTCCACATTTCTTTCTAATCGCTGTCCATTTTCTTGTACCGCATACTGTCTTTTGTGAACTTTCTCAATTATTCGAAAAGGTCCTTCAAATCTGTCTTGACTTTTATTTCTTGTTTCTACCTTAATGAGTACAAAATTGCCCACTTTGAATTATCTATTTGTATTTCCATCTGAAATGTTTTCTTTAGTTTTACCGGAAACGTCTGACTCCTACCATTTTTCTCTGGTAATCTTCTTTCTAAATACGACCACAGCTGGGCTCACTCCAGTCGTCTGTGTCTAAGAAACTTGATTTCATTTTGAAGAAACTGACACTTTTCTGGATTAATTCTTAGATCAGCCTTCATTATTTCCGTCTATACTCTTTCGATTACTTCATAGTGTTGATATTTTTTGTTCGTAAATATCAGGATGTCATCAAGATAAACCGTGGCTTGATTGATTCCGCCTACTACTTTTGTCATCACCTCTTGAAATGTCCCTGGTGCCGCTGCGATGCCAAATGGTATTCTATTAAAACAATATTGTTCATGCTTTGTTGAAAACGCCGTTTTTTCTTGAAATTATTCTTCAAGCTCTACCTGATAGTATGCATTTCCTAAATCTATTGAACTGAAATATTTGGCTCCATCTAACTTGTCTAGCATTTCATCGACATTAGGCATAGGAAAGGCTTGTCTTTTCATTCAATTATCTGAAACCCAAACATATTCTTATGGCTTTTTTTTCCAAACACAGAGCAGTGGAGTATTCCATTAAGAGTTGCATTTCCGGATAATATTATTTTCTAAAAGGTTTTAGATAGCTTCTTTAATTTTAGCTTCTAAATTAATTGGTTGTCTGTACTATTTTACATTGATTGGTTCAACACTTGTGATTATTTTGTGTCTTATCAGATGTATGCGTCCTAGATCCCACTTATCTGCCACAAAAGCATCTTTTTTACTTTTAATTTTTATTTCAAATCGCTCTCCTTTTTTAATTTGTTTTCCGAATTTTGCTTCAATATTACAAATGTAATTTTCAACGTTTTCATCCGTTTTGCTATCGATCTTTTGCATAAGCTCGTATCAAAAAATCTTCTACATATATATTCCTCCTATATGATCTGGCGTTACTCTTTAAGCAACAAAGAACGTAACCTCTTTCCAAACTTCATCAATTATCACTCCGGTTCTAACTTTCCCAACAATTTCAAGTGTACTATTATTTGCACAACGCAATCTTTCATCACTCATTTCTAAATTTACTTCTCGTAATTTATATAAACAACTCAAACTCATTACGCTAATTCTAGCCCCTGTATCTAATAGACTTTATTTCCTTGAATTGATACCGTAACACTTGGTCTGCCTTGCAATTTATGGTACAAAATATCTATTTTGCTTCAACTTTTCCAACCCATTTTACTTTTCTATCATCCGCAAAAATTTTTTTCTTTAAGAACCTGCATACTTTTTCTGTAACTTTTCCTATATCATCCCACTTTTCGACCCCATGAGGATAATTACTAACTTTATTTAACAATGTATGGCTCAAACCAACTCCTCCACTGGTTGAACTCTGACTTTTTGGTACTGCTTTTCAGAATCACTTTCATACACTTCCTCATGTCCATCGTTTATACTCACATCTTCCTATGCAATCGCATGCACTCGATTATATCGGTTTCTTTATCTTTTTTCAGTCATAAATTTCTCACTTCTTCTTTTTATTTTTAAATTTGTGTAGCACTTTTCTGCAAATTTTTTCTATAAATTTTTCATTACCACCTCGTTCACACCTCACTTTTTGACATAACCTTCTAATATGACCAACCTTTCCAAATCCAAAACATTTTGTTGGTTTTTTATTTGGACAAACTCGACTTATATTTCCTAATTTATGACAAGTCCAACACTCTACCACTTTTTTGGTCGGACAATTTGCGTTAGTATTACGGATCTTATGACGTGACCAACCTTCGATATTTTGTTTTTCCTTTCTTTGCTCCACATGTATATTCACTGTATAATTTACTGGTTTCTGATAATTTCGATTTGTAACTCTCGCGTAACTTCTAACTGCACCAACTCGATCTCTATTTTTCTCTATTTGATCTACTGACGTCATTGTTTCTTCAATTTCTTCTATATTCTCTCGTTTCCTCAAAGTCACTTCTTCTTCAACGTTTTTGTTATCTGAACAATATACTAGCATCTTTGCTACCATTTTGTCTTTTATAAAATCTTTATTTGTAAAATATCTTTCCACTAAATCTTTTACATTTTTAAAACAAATTTGAATCTCTTTATTTCCACGCCTGAAGTTAATCAAATTTTGAATTCTTTTATAACATCTTTCTCTTTCTCAAATGCCATACGTAAACGAGCTTGAAATCCTTCAACTTTTTTCAACGTCTTTGCACATTCTTCCAACAAATCTTCATCTAACATACAAGAAACTAATCTCTCCTGTTATTTCAAATGGGTTATGTTTTAAGCTTCAAAGTACAATTCACACTGCTTGATGAATTTCTCAATATTATATCCTCTGCAGAAAACTTTTGGCAATAGTAGCTTTTAAATTCTACTTTTATTTTGTTTTTGTTTAAATAAATGAAGGGTTATCAAATTATGTTGTTAAGACTCAAAAAAATAAACAAAATTATAGTAAATATATACCATATTAAAACGAATTTTGCGATTTGGAACCTAACTCTGATTTTTGTATGGAGATAACGTCTCCTACAACACGATTTCTTACAATGCGGTAGATAGATTCCTAAAAAATTCTAAAATACTAACTTTATGGTGTACGGAAATTTAATCACGCGACACTTAATAACCAACACTTAATCACCGACATTTAATCACTCGACAGTTAATCACTCGACAGTTAATCAATCGACACTTTATAATCGACATTTAAACATAAAAATACTTAATCAGCAGACGTTAATATATTTAATTTATTAAAAGTACAATTCAATAAAATGGATACATTAAAATAAAATAAATACAAAATATTTCACAATCTAAATTTACTAAGCTTCTCCGATAGCAAAAAATACCGCGAATTGAAACAAAAACCAAGTTGAAAATTCAAAAATTGTTTAACTTTTAAACAAATCTAGTTTGTTACGATTTAATTTAAAACAAATAAATGTAATAATTCAATTGTTTTTTTGCTTCAAATTGTTTTCTTGTCTTTTATGGCGTGTTATTTGTGAAAAGTTCTATAATTTCCCAGTTATCAACAGAAATACGTTTTATTTTAATTGTTGTGGACAAATAGTAAATTTTCACAAATTATAAAATACGGTATTATTAATACTTTAAGTTTTTATGTCTACAGTTAATATTAGTGCTAATATTACATATTAATTTTTTGTTAAACGATTCATTTGTAATTCTAATTATAAGTTGTAATTTTTGCTTTTCAAATTAAATTTGTGTTAAAGTTTCGCGGATATCGTTGGAAAACATATTTTGAAATTTATACATCAGTTATCAGAAGGAGGTCAGAAGATGATGGTGATAAATTGGCAATCGTATAAATGCGAAATGGTGATATTGAAATAGATAACCAATGGGTTGTTCCATATTCACTCTTGCTATCGAAAACATATAAGACACACATAGATATGGAATGCTATAACTCTGTTAAATCAATGACGTATATTTGTAAGTACGAGAATAAAGGCAGCGACATGGCAGTATTTTGCATGCAAAGAGAAAGAAGTGATGAAAGTGCGGCTATACATATTGATGAATTCGTACAGTATCAAACTGGAAGATAAATAAGTAGCAATGAAGCTGTATGATGAAATCTTTCTTTCCCCATACATGAACAAAATCCAGCTGTTTTTCAGTTGGCAGTACATATAGAAAATGGACAATGCATTTATTTCACAACTGCAAATATACGACAAATAGCCCAGAATCCACTGAACTTCTTTCTTCAGGTTATATCAAATTTATCCGTAATGCTAAGAAGTTGTTGTATTCAGAAGTACCCACGTATTGCACATGTAATACGAGCAGTAAATCGTTTCAAAGAAGAAAAAGAAAAGAACATGTCGACGGATAATCTGGTATATTCAAAGATGCTACTGATAAATGTGCCGAGTCTAATGTTTTTCCAGGAATTGAGAATTGTCAATGGTGTTGATTAGTTAAATTCAAAACCTCACAACTCTCCATAAGTTTATATTTATTATCAAAACATTTTTGATTAAAAGTAGATAGATAGTAGCGCACTGGCGCACACACATGCAGAGCCCCCCCCCCGCCGTGACGTAACGAAAC
>MQRL01355294.1:0-10180 GCA_001938525.1 Dugesia japonica
GGGGGCTACTGAATGTGTGCGTGGTGCGGTCCGCCACTATCCATCTACTATTATTTGCGGGCTGAAGTTAATGAGTATATTGAACATTGATGAGACTATTCTTCAACTGTGGGAAAAGTTTCAAGTCTTTTATTATTCATGTTTTTTGGAAATATGCTGCCGTAATTGTGAAGTTTAATATGATTTAATGAGAGTAGTTTTTATAAGGAAATAATTTTAATGTTCACTTTGTAACATTTTCCAACTGGCATACTGACTTCTTCAAACAATCATTGTACTTTGCTAGGACTTTTTCATAAAACCGCGAGTATCATCAATAATTTTTGTAGTAACTCGCCATTACTTAGGATGGTGATTTATATTTCCAACTGATCTAGTTTTACTAAACTTCTCTACACGTTTGTTGATTGCAGTTCTGTGCGGCACATTATTAATGTAGAGGAAATGAAATACATTTACAAATAAAAGACATACAAAACATATAACATGCAGTATTCGGTGATCGAGAATCAGATAGATTCAGTCAGGAGCAACAATTCAGCGATTTATTTATTTGACAATTTATTTTTGTAATCTGACAATTTATTTCATTTTATTTTATTTTTTTAATTGTATTTGTAAATAATTTAATGTTAATGGACAATTTATTTCAATGATAAATGAAGACATTTTGTGAAATAAGTTAGCTCCCACCAAGGCCAATAATTAAAGGAAATTGTCCAAATAATAATAAACTGGCAGAAGAAATTAATGTCAGTAAATAATTATTTATTGTAGAAAAATTAATTAATTTAAAATAAAAATAAATTGAAATTGGTCGAAAATTGGTTTTTGGTAATTACCTCTACTCTGCATAATCACAGCAATCTTTGGTAAGAAAATCTGAGAAGAATTGGTGATGAAGCATTAAGAATTGGGTAATAGAAAATCTTACCACTATCCAGAAGGTTTCCACAGGGATTTGAAGATTTGAAATCTGAAAAAAAAATAAAACAAAGAAATGACAATCACATGTAACTCCAAAATAGACACCAATGGCGAATTAGAAAATAGTCAAAAATTTGTAAAAATCCGAGGCTACTCCAATATAATTGAAGAAATTATAATTAAAATTAGACAACCAATGGAAACGATACCGAGTTGCATTTAGAAGACTATATAAGCACATGGAAAATTAGTCTAAAAAACAACCAACAACCATTTTTTCTTCGATTTAATTACGAGTGTGAAAGACATATTACGCTATAGTATCAGTTTAAAGAAAGAAATAAAAGAAGTAAACTATCGTTATTGGAAAACGAGTACGAGATCAAAGTAAACTTGAAAAGAAAATTATTTGTGATTAATTACTATATTTAAAAGGAGAACCAAATTAAAATCAATCCATTATTCTCAATTCGACATTGCCAATTTGTCAGTATTTAACATGTTGTCAGAATCATAACCCACTCTATAAGTAAGCAATGAGTTTATAATTTTTCTAATAAGAAAATTTTTTTTTATCGAAACAATTTCATAAATGGTAACTAATAAATGTTCAAAGTGAATGTGTCATTATTATTTTTATAAATATTACGTGCTAAAATCTTTGTTACGACCCTATTATTCAGTAGCCTAAAAATCTCAGTCTCATAAATAGACATGCTGGTTCTGATCAACGCATTCCAAATTTTCTGCTTTATTGCGACAGCAAAATGAGGACATCGTGCCATACATGCCTTTACATCTGTGAATAATTGAATACAGAAACCGGTCGTAAATTTGATAACACAATCTTCGAAATAAAATTTTTATAGGTATGTTTACCCGTCTGTTTAGCAATTGTCGTGTTGCATTAACCGTTGCAATGAATGTATGCATCAGTATCAAGCAAAATCGGAGTTACTCAGACTGTCATGCATTAATAAGACGTGTATCAAAATGCCGTCGTTGATACACACATGGCTAATTCTCTTGCCCACTTGCATTATCATATTATTATTGTCGATAGGTATGCAGCAGATTGTTATGTGATAGAAGTTGTGTTGGTTAACTAAGCAACTCTTCAGAGCGGTAAATTAAAAATGGAACTAGATATATAATCGTTATTAATTTCGAACAAATTAACAATTCAATTCACCCTTCTATAACAATTATCACTAGCTGATTCCAACTTTGTTGTTCATCAACCTTAAAGACGACCACAATCGGGTATTTATTAGTACCGTTAGCAGTGTTATTACGATAAATATTACTATTACAACAAGTGAAACTTTCCTTGCCTAATCCTAAGCTCATATAATTTCTATTAACATTTATTAATAGTAATACTATCATCAGTAATGTTTATCATCTTTTGAACCCAAAAGAAGTTATGTTTTTCTATTAGATAATTTTTGTTCAATGAATTGATTTCTTGCAAGTGATTTAATTTTCAACTAATCCGATCGATAAAATATTCCTCCTACTATACGCTGATTACAATATTATTGACGAAATAGAATAAACCCAATAATAACCCACGTCACTGATTTTTATTGTGTTTTCGCTAGCTGTACTTAGAATCCAAAAGGGGCAAACTGAAGAGATAATTACTTTTGTTTTAAATGGAGAAAAATGTATTTTGATTGCTATATTTATTAGGAAGCCAAGTGGGATGCCCTATCGATTATTAAAAATGCTAAGATTTATTCAAGCCGAAAGGCGTAAAATTCGGAGGAAGCAGCTTTTAGCACATATCCTTTCTAATGGCATAATTAAACATCCCGACGAAACAGACCTCAGGTGTTTCGCCGAGATGTTCTCGCTACCTTCAAAGGTGGACATCGATGAGAAGTGACAATCGTTTTATCAACGCATTTTGTTTTATTTGTATGAGAATATTAATCTAGATAGATAACTAGTTGTAATTATTTTCACTCCTATTCCTATTTAATCTATAAATATCATTATTAATAACATAAATTAAACCAAGAAAAAAATTATGTTTATTATTTGCAGAATGGAATATCTTTGGGAAACGCTGTTCGATCGTCGAACGAATAGGGTAATTTATAAACGGTATTAGAATCCTCATGATCGTAATGCAGGGGTCCTTACCTATTACTCCAACATGGCTTCCATCGACGCGGAAAATGAAAGAGAACAGGCTGCGTCCGAACGCCAAGCCTTTTACGAATGGAGAGGTCCCGACCGAACCCGCGAGGTCACCCATCCGTAAACCAGGCGGGTTACGAGCGTGTGGCGTGACAGGCCTGAATTTATCCCTGTATCGGCCGCACACGTGCCACCACGCATGAGATTGAGTAAAGAGATAAGCAATACTCTTTGGTACTTGCGGAATAGTGCAAGTGGTGGGTTGGCGGAGAATAATGCTCTTTATTTAGTCGACGAAAATCCATAGTTTCAAATAGACTCTTGTTCTATTATTGATAATAAATTCTGTGTAAAAATAAACTTAGTTACGTTCTTTTTAAATCTGTTGTTGACGGGAATATTATAAATAATCAAATAAGAATAGAAATTTTTGAGGATTTTAATGTTTTAGTTTGAAGGTATTTTAACAGTCATAATATCTATATTCCAGTGCACTCATCGTTAAATAGACTCTACCAGACTCTACCAAGAAAATAAGGGAATTCAGTGAAGACATTGAGATGTCTTGGGAGCTGCACCGATTACCTATACGGCGATTTGAGACAGAGATGGCCACTGCTAATGCCAAAGTGAAGCGATACCGGGCCAAATGTGTCCACATCCGCAAGGAAATTGAGGCTTCGCACGCTCAAGAGAGAGTTTGGAAGTCGCAGGTGGAATCCTTCGCAGAAATGACCCGTTTCAACCATGACCGAGAAAATAAACTGGTCAATGACATCTTACTCCTCAAAGAAAAAATGCCTTAAGAGCCTCTCATGATTGATAAAGGTACCCAAACGACACGTCCATAATTCAGGTTGTTATATCCCATTTTCATAAATAAATATCGTTCAGGTATTGAGAGTTGTCTCTGTTTACTAATCTTCTTCTAGTTTTGTTATAATGATAAATATTGGATATTAATCCTTACATAGTATATAATGATGATAATTTCTCTTTAAAAGTCACTCCATCATATTCTCAGAGGAATAAGCTGATTAAGAAATTAGACATAAAAGTCAAAAAGCAAAACGACATACCCGAGCCGGCAAAACAACTCCTGCAACACAAGGTCAAATTTTTGAAATGGTATATTGCCGACCTGTCCCCCCAGTTAGGCAATGAATTGTATCTCAACTGGGTTGATCAGGATGACCATTTAGTATTCGATTTCATACCCGAAGAGCGTACCCAGTGGTTAGACCCGGGAGCTCTAGATGAAATATAGGATAGAAACAATACAAGTTATTAGCAATCTGTGTTTATTTTTCGATACTTTAAAATAATAAGGAAATAGCTACTGACCCGAACCAAAGGTGTACGAGTGTGAACTTCGCATGAAGTTGAAGGTCAACTGCTCTACACTCAATATCTAATTTGGGGACATTAGATCTAGATTCTTGTCTGGTACACCTGATGGCTGTTTTTCCCAGACCAGTTTTTCTCTCCATTATCAGCTCAGGAGAAACCCTAACATTAATAATCTTTTGTTTAAATTGTTCAATTTCTTTTGACCCTCAGGGCTTGAAAAATGATATAAATATTTGTATATATAATGTCACTAAGTGTATTAATTAAAATTAATTAATCCAATTATCAAAATAATAAATAGGCTAAAATCATAATGAAAATTATTTTATGAATTCTTATCATAAATTATCTGAATGTAGCTAATTGAGAACACAACAAAGTTTACAAAATGTTATTAAAGATGAAACAGTCTAGATAACAAAAGAAATAAATTGAATGAATCAAGAAAGGAATTAGAAATAATGGGCTCGTGAACAAAAATCAATAAAAGAGTCAACCAAAAGGAGATAGTAATCAAATAAATATTACCAAATTATCAATGAATTAATTAAAAATGATTTAATAAATCCTCAAATTAAAACTAGAACGAGAAAATGAAAATGAAGAGGTGATTGATATTAAAGGAATCGTATATATTCTTTAAAGAAATAATTATTTCAAATGAAATAAAAGGCTCATAAATAAAGTCGAATCGATAATAATAACAAACAGAGTTTCAAGAAGTAATTATTAGAATAAACAACCAATTAAATAAATATTGTGTAAAGAAATAATGATCAATTAGCAAAAAGAGATCAAATAAAGCCATCAAAAATATGAACAATAAAAGGGACCAAAACAAAAGCTTAATAAATAAAAAAAATTTGTACTAAAAGAATTAAATGAAAATATTTGAAAAAAAGAATATTTGATCATTGAAATAAAATGATAAAAGAGGAGAGTAAATTGATAATTGAGATATGACGATACTCAATAAAGTAACAATAATTAACGGTAAATATCAGAAACTTAAATGTGCCTCGCTCAATAAAAAGAAAGTTCGAATTAATAATAATTAAATAATAACTGAATGAAATAAATTATACCAGAAAATGGTGAGAAATAATAAACTAAGTAAAAACGAAACTGGAATTGGAATATTTTAAATATTTTTATGTATAATTTATATAAATGCTATACCAGCAGAAATATAATGAAATAAGTATTATAATGTAATAGAATAATAAAGTAGAATTAAAACAAAAGTATTATATTAAAATATTGTAATAAAATAAAGAGAAATGATCAAACTTAAATATGGAATAAATCATTATTATTATTATAATTAATCAAGAAATTATTAAAATCGTTATTATTCAATTANGAAAATCAAATTATTATAAGTATGTATTAAAATAAGAAGAATGTAACATTATTATTATTTTGTGATAAATATTATTAATTTTATTATATTCAATAAATATTTTTTATTTATGAAGAAAAAAATGGAATTATGAGGCCAGAGTTATATGTAATGAAAGATAATAAAAAGTTCAATTAAGATATTAAATTATTTATACTTGTTTATGTAAAGTAGTAAGACATGTCAGCATGACCGCATTCCCCCCGGAGAGAAATTTTTTTTCGATTTTTTATTTTTTTCTGATTTTTTTTTGAATTTTTTTTTATTTTTGATTTTTTTAAGGTCATCAATTTTTTTGTTAGCGTCAGTCAAGGTAATGCGTAGAACTACTGAATAGAGAATTAAAAAATAACAGGAATGTGTAATGAACTTATATCGTAAAATAACTCTTTCCCCATTAAAAAGCATTGAAATAATTAATTTGATTACGTAATCAATTTTCAAAAGGTTTCCACAGTTTTTTGTTCGTATTGTCTAGAATTCTTATCGAATAGCCACCAATTTGATAACCTTAGACGCGCAAAGTAAAGCCACATAATGTTTTTTATTTAAAGGTTTAACCGGGTGGACCATTTAAAGGTTATTAAAGATTTTAATTAAAGAATACTACTATTTTGAAAGATATCGACTCAAAATTTTTACAAATCTTTCTAAAATTAAATACTACCTATACATTACCTTAATTACCTGTATTGAAAAATGCTTCAATTCACCACAAAAGTTATGTCAGCATGACCACACCCCCCTGATGAGGTATGATTACAACAAAAGTTTCGGCATAGATAGAGAAAAATAAAGTAAGATAGGATAAACTTGTATCCTATAATTTATCTTTCCCTGTTAAAATGATATTTGAAAATTTAATTATTTTGATTACGTAGTTTACGAATACGTAATAATTAAAATGATTACGTAATTAATTTTCAAAAATTTTGCAGTTTTTTTGTTCGTATTGACTACAATTTTTATCGGATTTCGATATGGATTCATTAAAAATCATACGTTTCTTTATGCTTAATTTGATAAAATTATTCGATCTTAATCCTCCAACTGTGGGAAATCAGCTTTATGAAGAAGATTCAATAAAAGTAGCAAATGGTTTAAACATTGACTAACAAAATAAAAGTCCAGATCAAATAAACAAAATCAGGCTTGATGTACAATTACAATCTCTATCTTTCGCGTTTGGGAAAGAACACAAATGTCAGATTGAAAGAAAAACAAAAACTGATGGTAATACTATAATTTTTATTAAACAATATTTAATTTAAATATTTAGAATTAATTTGTCATAAAAAATATTCCAAGTATCGCAGAATATCTTATGACTAAAATGAAATTTGACGTTTAAATTTTATTTAATAAATTTTGTTTAATAAATGTTGTTTTTATTATAGTTATTTTATATAACATTAATTATACATATGCAATTTATTATTACCTTGATTAGTTGATTTAAGTATTTCTCGATTTTGGTCTGAATAATTGATTTCCACCATTTCTATTAAGTCGTCTATAATTGAATCTAAATTCATCATTATTAATAATAAAAGGAAAAAATTTAATTTTGTTTATAACTAATATGTTACTTTATTGCATCGTCTTTGTTGAATTTGACTACGTATTGTCTTTGTTTATTTTGTCTTTGAACTGTATTTCTTTGTTAATCTTGCGTCTGAATACTTCTTTGTTAATAATGCATTTGTGTTGCATTTCCTTGTTCCATCAATCAATCAATAATTTTGATCCTAAAGAGGACCGGTATACGTTCTCATATAAATTTTGTTTTTCATCCGTTCTATATTGTATTTGACTATAAAATTGATAATAAACTAAAAATAAATAAATTACATTAACAAAGTAATTAATATTTATAAACTAAATAATGATAATAATACCAATTTTATTCCGTTTCTTATCAGTTTGATTAATCTGGAGTCAGCAATCCCGATACTTTCTTTTTCTCACGGAAATAACAATCATTGTTTGGTCCTATAGAGTACCGATATACATTCTCATATGAAAACGTAATTACAATCACAAAATTTGGTCCTAAAAAGGATCGATATACATTGTCATATTGGAGAGTTTACTTTTCTATTAATCGAGTTAATTTTGGTTCCATTGTTCTTGACACTTTGTATTTCCACCTGAATCATATATTGTTGGGATTTTTGGAATACAATCGATTTTTATTCACTGTAATTGATGAAAAATGTATCCTTTATTGTAACCGTTTGTTCAATTCTTTGGAATAATATATTCAAAGTATTCATGTCTTTGGAACCAATATATCAGATATCAACACACTATACGTAGATTGTTGTATCTTCACAGGTTTCTAAGTGAAAATATTAAATAATAAAATAAATAAATACAATTACTCAAAACATATATACTATTGATTTCTTGAGGAATTTCATTGAGATTCCGTAGGCTTTCCGTAATCCACAGCGATGGTCCTATCATTATCTTTTGTTAACTCAATAATTTCTTTCCTATTTAAATAATGAAAATTCATTAAAGTTTTTTGCTTTTATACTCAGTGTTGATAATTATTTAATGTATAATTTGTATGTATTGAAATTGTATGTATTGAGTATGTTGAAATTGTGTTACTCAGATTATTATCATGTTTTGATTGGCATTTCTTTGTTAAAAGAATTTAAGTACAATTTAAATGCAAAACCACTGCAAGTTAAACAAAGCATTACCAAATTTTTGATTTGTTGAATTTAATAAGTCAGGCTGTGTTACATAAAATTGGTATATAAAGCAATTCATTTCTTAAATAAATACCATTTGAAAATGATTTTAAAAAATGTAGATGAAATAACTGAACAAGGTAAAGTTTTATTATTAATATTATAGTTAATATTTATTTTCAGGTCTTGCAAGAAGAATAATAAATGAAATGAATCCAGAATGCGAAAGAAAATCAAAACTTTTGGAAGAAGACAAATATTGAGAATGCGTTTTAGAAAAAGAATTGATCGATATTAAGGAGGTCTTATACTTTTTGGAAAACGAATTCAAAATAGCAAACCTATGTGAAAACGATCCGTGTCCATACTAAATAATGGAGAAAATTATTTGGGAAAGATTTCCATGATTTCGCATGTGGTTATAAATTATAGTTTGTTATTAAATAAATGTTAATTTAAAAAGACTTTATCTTTTTCTTTATTAGTTAATAATTTTTTGCTGACTAAATTTTATTGAAACAAACTTCTTTTTGATACTAATAATTTATGTAATATTTAAGTAGTTTTTATTTCTTTATCAAATTCTACAAGAATAAAATTTTAAAAATTAAAAATGGCGGCATTTATCTAGTTTTTAAAATTTCTTTGTTTAATAACTTGTTATGATGATGTGACATAAAAACATTTTATATACTACATTTACCGTCATTTAATTGCGCGTCGTTTAAAATAACGTTTGGCGCAATATCATGTTTTTACTTGATCCTATTTTGATAGAACAAAATTCCTTTGTTTCCATTTTTCGACCAGAAGGAATAATTTTAGGATAAAAGTTCATAAGACATTCCTATAAGATATTCTTATCTTACATTTTAATTCTACATCTAACCATATCATAATCAGTTGTCATGGGGGCTGGTGCTGTCATGCTGACATACCTTTTGTGGCGAATTGAAGCATTTTTCGATAGAGGTACTTTAAGTAATGTATAGGTAATTTTTAATTTTAGGAAGATTGGTAAAACCTTTGATTTGATATCTATCAAAAGAGTGGTGTTTTTAATTTAAATCTTTAATAATCTTTGAAGTGTTTGCCCAACAAAAATTTAAGTAAAGGACATGGCGCGTCTAATAATATAAAATTTGCGACTATCCGATAAGAATTGTAAATAATACAAATAAATAACTGCAAAATCTTTGAAATTTTTTCGTCTCCCGGGTTCAAACCCTTATAAAAATGTTTTTTTCTTCAGATATAAAATTGAAGTACCATAATTATGGATATTTTTGCTGCTGTGCATAAATAAGTTTGAAGCTAGTCCGTTATAACTTTTCTATACAGCTTATATTTATAGATTTCCACCCATATCAATTTTTATTTAAGAGTGAGTTTACATCAGGTGCCATATTACATTTTTTAAAATCATTTTTAAGACAATAAATTTGTAAAAAAATGTTTTATAATAAGGTTTGAACCACTCACTCCCCCCCCACCCCAAAAAAGGTAAATGTTACCAGTTTTTCAAATATTTCTTATAATGTTATATTATAAATCGATTTAAGAAAAGTTATGTTTTATATAAAATATTGACATAAAACAAGTTAAGACATATATTATTATTAAAATAATTAATGTGAACAATGTGCCT
>MQRL01357101.1:0-12445 GCA_001938525.1 Dugesia japonica
AAATTTGAACTTGTTTTACAAATAAATTTTGTTTTGTTTTGATCGAAGCCTTATCTTATTTTAATGAAATTATAAACCAAGATATTTATTGGAATAAAAGATTCAGAAATTTCATATCAAAAGAATAATAATTTATTTATTCAAAGAATATCAAAAACTGTAAAACTAGGAACTCCAGAAGTTAGTGTAACTACTTATCCTTCTCTTAAAAGTATTCAAGTGCAATTAAACAATACGTATTATCCTATTAATGAATGTAAATTTAATATTAAAAATAATGAAATGATTTTTCCATATTTAAATTATATAAATTGTTGTAAAACTTTTTCAATGAACCACAATTATCTTTATAAGAGTTTGGTGATTTGTACCCAATATTTTGTTTTGATGTTAGTTCTCAAGATGATAAATTAAATATTAATACTGTAGATATAACTTTACATATAACTAAAGACACCGATTTTAAAGGAAGTTTATGTTGGTGTATTTTAGAAGAAAATCATATTGAAATGAAATTATCAAATAGTAAAATTGTTATTATTGAAAATAAAAGAGAAAGTTTAGGTTAATATTTCAACCGATGCAATAGTCCTAAATTCTCTATTTTTAAATCTTTTTAAAAATTACGCATTTAGATTTTAAATAAAATGGATAATAAATTTATTTGTGAAAAGTATCCAGGAGAAAGATATTTGTTTAAACATAATTATACTGGACCATTAACAAGGTTAGATTTAAGATTAGATTCTGAAGGTAAACCAAAACCAGGAGAAGAACCAATTAATAGAGTTGATGCAACCGCTTTAAAACATGATTTATCTTATAAATCAGAAGATTTAAGAGATAGACATTTAGCCGACGTAAATTAAATTCATGATTTGAAAAATATTCGAAACCCAACTACTTCTGAAAAAATACAAAGAGGTTTAGTAAAATTAGCAATGAAAGGTAAAATTATTTTAGGTGCTGGTGTAAGTCTGAGCACAGCGAAGAGTTTCCCTTCAAATAGAAATAGTAAAGATTTAAATTTAAAAAATAATGAAAATAAAGAGAAACAATGAGCTCACTCCGTTCGCTCCATATTATCAAATGAATTACATAAAGAATATAGAAAACCAAAACATTTCCTAAAAGTTATTATTAATGAAATTGATGAAACTTGAGGTTGTGATATTATTGATATGGTTAAAAAATCAAGTGATTAAATAAATATAGATATATTTTAGTTTGTATTGATTTATATTCTAGATTTGGTTTTTGTGTTCCAATGATTAATAAAAATCAAGAATCTTTACGAGAAGCTTATGAAAATATATTTGAAACTAGTAACAGAGTACCAAGTAAATTTTGGTTCGATAAAGAGTCAGCAATTAGATCCAAATATTTTGATAAATTTCTTAAAGAAAATGATATGAAATTATATCACACAGAAAATGAAGATAAATCGGTTTTTGCTGAAAGATTTATTAGAACTTTAAAAAATAAAATGTTGGAAACCAAAAAGGGAATAAAATATTGTTAGATAAAATTGTAAATGAATCTAATAATACAATTCATTCTAGTATAAAAAACAACTCCAAAAGAAGCATCAGAAAATCCTAAAACTATAAAAGAAATCGAAGATCATAATCATGAAAATGATAAACTTTAGTTTTAAACAGAAATTTAAAATAGGAGATAGAGTTAGAAACTTTAAATATAAATATAAATTTGAAAGAGGTTTTACAGCTAAATGGACAAATGAAATATTTGTAGTAACAAAAGTATACAAAACAAAACCGTTTACTTATGGAATTACATATTTAGAAAATGAAAAGATTTTGGGCAGATTTTATAATAATGAATTACAGGAAACTGTTTTATAAATTTTAATTTAATAAATTAAAAATGAGTGAGCCCGAAGGGACCCATTATTTTGATTTTATTTTAAAAGGTATTCTAAATGAAGCCCAAAATACTCTAAAAGAAGAAATTAAACAGGAATTAAAAGAAGAATTAAAAGAGGAATTTAAACAACAATTTAAGCAAGATTTAAGTTCTGCAATTCATAAATATTTCAAAAATAGTTTACCTAACTCATAGTTGAAGATGATTACTAAAAACTTTTTAAAAAAAGTACAAATAAAAACTAGTGGGGATGGTGTATATTTAAAACCTTATAAAAATGGATAGTGTACAAATGATAGAAAGAATAAAACTTTTGAAAGAATTAATTAAAGCTTAAGATGATTATGATAATTTATTTACTGGTAATGTAATTGAATCAAAAACTTTACAAGAGGCTTTAACTATACAACAACAACACACTATTAAAGCTATTGAAAACTTAGGTACAAAATCTAAAAATCCATTTGAAAATAGAATTCCATTCTTTCCTAAAATTAATTTAAATGTTGATAATTTATCTAAAACAATTATACCTATATTTGAAATAAAAAATATTGATAATAAAAACTTTTAAAAGATAATTTACCCACATAAAGAAATATATTTATTTGAAGAAGATGGAAAGAAATACTTTTTATCTAAAGAAGAACTAATACCTTATTCTGAAGAAGTAATGAATTTAATTTTAGGAAATGGAAGTAATGATCCAGAAGCAAAAGATATTTATTTAAATAAATTAAATATTGCATTTCCTCCTACTTCTAAATATTATAGATTTTTAAACGGTAAAAAAACTTCAAAAATACCTAAGCTTAAAAAAGGTGTTGATACTGAAAAAGAAATCCCAAAGGGTCCCATCCAAAAGAATATCAAAGGTGATGGATTAAATTCAGATCATGAAACTCCTTTCAGCCGCGAGCGAATGCGAGCTAAAGGTGATTCATTCCCAAATGACCATGTATCTTTGTTTGAAAGATTAACATTATTAATTTCAGCTGTAAAAGCAGGTCATAATAATTTGCACAAAGAAATTAAATCTGTTTGTAAAGAATTATTAAACCAAGCCCAAGGGGTCCCATTAATTACAAAAGAAAAATATAATGTTATTAGAAATAAATACTTTTCCTAAATAAAATGTCTCATCAATTTTTAGTTGGTAAAGAATCTGATTTAAAAGTTGATTTAAGATTTCAAAAAGAATTAGATTTTGACTATGAACTGGCTTTATCTTTTAGTTGTTATAATATAATTTTTAATGTTACTAATAAAAATAATTCTTTTATATTGAAATAAGAACAAAAAACAATTGAACCAGGTGCTTATGAAATTAAAGAAATCTCTACTAAATTAAAAGATCATGGAATTGAAATTGTTTCAGATCTTTCAGCAACAAAATGTACTTTAACAACAAAACATTCTTTAAAATTTGATGTTAAATCTTTTTTGCACACAATCTTAGGTTTTCTACCTAAAGACGCCCATTACTTACCAGAAAAATATTATTCAGAAAATAAAGTTGATATTTTAAACATTAATATGATAAATATAACTCATAATTTAGTTAAAGGTTTTATTAATAACTAACCAATGAATTTATTATATTCTTTTCCAGTAAATACTGTTGGTTTTGGTTTTAAAATTATAGAAAGACCTTCAACTCCTATTTACCCAAGATTAAACTCCAAATGTATTGATTCTTTAAAATTTAATATTATAGATGAAAATAATAATCCTATAGATTTTGATGGTGAAACTATTTCTTTATTAGTTCATATAAGAAAATGTATACAATCTTAGATTTTCTAAAAAACCTTTGGAATAAATACTAAAACTAATTTTGATTTGTATTGTATTGCTGATTTTTAAAATCTTGAAATAGAAGTATTAATCAAAGATGAAATTAAAGATAAAAAGTTGTGCGCGCGCGCACAGGTTTCTAAAATTATTAATTATCAAAACACAAATCAAAACGGAAGTCATTTGGTTGCTTTTTCTAATGGATATTATTGTGATTCTTATGGTTTAAAACCTTTTAAAGAAATTGAAAAACATGTAAAAGTATATAACAAAATTCAAGTTCAACCTTTTGGAACTAGTATTTGTGGAATTATGTGTTTATATTTTTTATATTCACTTAGTTTTAAACCTTTTGATGAAATTATTAATGAATTATTTACAACCTTAATTCAAAATGAGTTATAAAAAATAAATTGTATGATATCTTAATAGAAAATAAATGAATAAATTTGGAGCTACATTAAATAGTCAAAATAATACAGAAGTATTAAAACATGTTACTGTTAAATTAAAATTAGAATCTGTAAACAATGATAAAAGGTTTGTTAATGAAAGCGGAGATTCGATTACTTGCTTGAAAATTATTAATGAACCAAAAAATGAACTAGATGCTATTAATTTAAAATTTTTAAATAATTTGAAGAATGGAGTTAAGAATAATATCAATAGTAAAATTATTAAATTAGAAAAACAAATTTTGGAGCTAAAAAATCAACTAAATGTGCAAAATATTTATATTCAACAACTTTTAGAAAATAATAAAACTTGGATTAAAACCAAGAGTGATTTAATTATTAAAATAAATAAATTAAATGAGCTAACGCAAAAGATGAGTGAATCTTTTAATTCTTTGAAAACTGATTTTAAAAAGGATTTTAAAAATACACAAGTTAAAAAAGAAATCGAAAATATCTTGGAAAAAATTGAAAAACTAACAAAAGAAATTAATAATTTATCTAGTAATTGTTCTCCTGAAAATTTTAATAAAATTAATTTAGAATTGGAAAAACTAAATTACAAAATCAATTTTAATAAACAAATGATTAAAAATCCTTTAATTCCTTTAGAACAAGAATTTAATAAAATAAAAAATGATCTTCATGTTGATCATGTTAAAGAAATTAATGATTATATTGATAAATTTAAAAAAACCAGCATCATTAGCAAAACTTTATAAACAAGATTTATTAAACAGGATTAAAGAAATAATAATCAATTATTTTCCATTTCTTGTATTGAAAAGTTATGGTAAGTATGATGATGTATTAATATTTTTATTAACTACTTTAATTACAAAGAATGACCCCAACGGATTCCCACTACCAAGTTATTATGGTTTAATATCTTCATTTAAAATAAAAAGAAAAAGAATTTTAAGTAGACCCCTCCAAAACACAAACAAATTTTATTTCCTTGAAAAACCATTAGAACTTTATTTTCGTTTGAATAGAATAAGAGATAAAGCTTTTTTTATAATTCAAGGATATTGTGACATTTCATTTTTTGAAATATATGTAATGATTGATAACATTCCAAAAATATTTGAATACAATTTTATTAAAAAACAAGAATTTACTTTTTTTATAGAATACAAAGAAATTCTATTAACCGATAAATATACTGTAGATAGAGTTACTTTAATTTTACCTAAAAATATTTATATTCACAAAATTATTATTTTAAGTGATTACTCAATTGCTAAAAAATCATATTCTCAATTATCCCTACAGGGCCCATTAAATCCTAAATTATTACTAAAATAAAATGTCTAAGCAAATATTGGGAGAAGAGTTAAATGAAAATGAAGGCGAAGGTAAAAATCTAAATCCAAATATAAATGAAAATTTAAATAAATATATTTACAAAGATCAAAAATACACTATTCAAGATCTAAAGACTAAATTATCAAATTTAAGAATAGTAGATTTTGAATATGATTTATATTTCATTAATGATTAAATTAACCATTACAAAAAAATTTATAAAAGATGGTCAAGGTTAGATACTTCGATTAGATTTACAGAAATATTTATAGGAACAATTGTTGGAATAACTGGAACAGTTTTAATTTCTTTAGGAGCTTTTGGTGTCGGTGGATTAGTTTCCATAATTTTAACTACATCAGTTTCATGTATTTCAGTAATTGGAACTTTAAATACATCATTAATAAAGTCTAAAAAGAAGAAATATAAAAATTCAATTGATGAATTGTAAACTGTTAAAAAAAAATTTTTTTTTTTCACAAGAAATCTTTATCAGATGACATTTTAACTGATGAAGATATATCTATTAGTAAGAATATGGTTAACCAAATTAAAGATTTTATTTCTCAGGAAAAAATTAAAGAAGTTAAATATGAAAAAGAAATTTTAAAGAAACTTGAAAATCAAATTGAAAGTCAACAAAAAGTAATTAATAAATTGAACAAGAATTAATTTTTTACTTGCGCATGCACGCGCAATCTTTTTTATATTTTAATTTAGAAACCTGTGCACGCGTGCACAATTTTTAGATTTTTATATTTTGAATTTTAGAAATGAATTCTAAAACTTTATTATTTAGATTTTAGAAATATTCTTACGCGTAAGACAATTTATATTAAACTACAATTTAATTTTTGTTTTAACTTATCTAACATTAAATGAAATTCATTACAAACTCTACAATAAAATTTATTACCATGAGGCCAAGTTCTTACACCGTTATCTTCAATTAATCTTTTGTCATCGTAACCTGTTAAAGCTATCTTCTTTTGTTCAATTAATTCAATTTCATGTTTACTCGATTTTAAACTATAATTTTTTCCATAAATTATTTCTTTTGAGTTTAAAGCTTTATCAAATTCCTTCATTCCTATTTCATTAAATTTTGAAACTCCTTTATGTCTTTTGTCTAATTTATTGTTATCATCGCATTCGGCTTGAGCTCCGCGATATTCATATGCGTAACTTTGTGATTTAATTAAATCACGTTTAGTTATTTCATTATTTGGTTTCTCGTCTTTCATTTGAAATAAATTATTTCCTAATAAACTTTCAACTTGTATTATATTATTTCTTCCT
The DNA here is from genome assembly GCA_001938525.1 of Dugesia japonica. Taxonomy (NCBI): domain Eukaryota; kingdom Metazoa; phylum Platyhelminthes; order Tricladida; family Dugesiidae; genus Dugesia; species Dugesia japonica. Next base: position 6,747 of record MQRL01357101.1, read on the forward strand.
ATGATTTCTACAAATATAGAGTCTGTATCACTATAATGAATTTTGTACTTGTTTGGGATTTTATTATCTAACTGATTATAAATAAAATCATATATAACTTCTTTAGCGTATTCTAAAATAGTAAAACCAATGTATGGGAATTTATTATATTTTAATTTTGTTTGCCTTAAATGAATTGCAGCTGTTTCTGCTTCACCTGTTTCTGTACATGTAAATATTTTACTTGATTTGAAATTAATTTTTGATGCAAACTTTTGGTAATCTTTGTCTTTTCAAACTATTTCAACATTACATCTTTTTCTAATATCTTTTAATGTCTTTCCATAAAAGCATTATTTAATAATTTGAAAAAGTAATCACCAAAAACATCATTACTTCTTTTGCAATATTTCTTTGGTTAATATTAAATTCAATATAATCTTTCAACCAAGTTTTGTTGGCATTATATATTTAGAATGTATTTTTTTAATTTTCATTCCTAAGGATTTGTATAAATCTAATGTACTTCCTAGAACAATATAATTTTGTTTCTCAAATTGATTTAAAGTTAATTTAATATTTTTCTCAGATAATTTTTTATTAAAACCTAATTGATATGGTCCTAACTTTTCTTCAGTTATATTTATTCTATCTGGTGCTGAAGGAAAATATTTTGTTTTTTCATGAATTTCTGGTGGGTATTCTAAATCAACTTTATACATGTAATTTATTTTATCTGTTGATTTTTTTTATATTCTAAGTTATCAGATTCATAAATTCTACATGTTGGTAAAAGCTAAGTCATGCAAGATGCGTGTAAGAAATTTTCATCTAAATATTTTATAAATGTATCCTCAAAATATTCTTCTGGAATTGTTTTTACTTCTTTCATTAATTTTATTAAATCTTTAAATTGAGCTTTATTTAATATTTTATAATTAGGATTTTCATTATTATTATGATTAAATACTTGTCTTTCTCCACAAACACCTGAGAAACCACCTCTAACCCTTTTTATATTTTTAAAAATGTGTTGTATGTATCTTTCGTTGCATATTTTAATTTTACTTGTGTAAATTTTGTTCCTGCAGCCCAGGTTCATCCTGGTGCAGAATAACAATAACTAGGATCTATTTGATAATTATTTAGACAAATCTCTCTAAAGTTTTCAAAGAAATCTGCTAAAATAATTACATCTAATCTAATGTAGTGTAGCCTGTATTCAAATAAATTATTGAAACGTTGGAAATCTTTTAAAAATTCATTATACGCTTGATTAGTTATTTTCTGTTGTTTTAGTTTATTATTAAAATCTTGTTGTGTAGGTATATTATTTGATTTTAATAAATTAATTACTTGATTAATATTTTCTCCTTTAACATATTCATATGGAAAGGGTATTTTCTTTGGAACAAGATTAAAAGATTTTAAATGATTACATTTATTTGATTGATTTAATAATTTTCCCATTGTGTCGATTGATGTGAAAGGACACATTCTTGAAGAATCTAAAAATCTGATTTTTCTAAATGCAAAGGAAATATAAACTTCATCTGTATGTGGAATTATTCTTTTAACTTCTTTAGGATATTTAGTTAATAATTCTTTGAAAAATAAATGATTATCATAGCCCGATGCATTGTGAAAATAAAATGGAATAAATGAATCTTTTATTGATTTGTCTTGCAAATTACAAATATTATAAGCATAACCTCTAAATTTTCCATCAAAGTGATCATGATCACTGACTGGATTTTCAGTTATATGTTTATTACAATATCTACATTTTTTATGGGACACGTTGGGATTTGTAAATTGTGGATGGTTAGTTCCAGTATAATATTCAATTAGTTTATTTTCTTTTATATCATTTAATGTATCATTAATTTCTTTTAAAAATTGAAAGAATTGTTGATGAATATTTTCTCCATAAAATACTTTATATTCATTTTGAATTAAATGTTGATATTTACTTTTTTATGCAAATTCCAAGAGATTATGGTTTTTGTTTATTTGTGTTGGAATTAGTCCAACTTTCAAAATCTCCATAAATTACAAAAGGTAATTCCTTTGAGAAATAATTATTTTTAAATCAATAATATTTATCAGTTTCAAAATAAACATTTGAAGAATCATGATTTATACATTCTTTTTGATGATTATTAGTATTTACAAAAACAACCAACATTTCTACATAAAATGTAATGTCCTTTATAAAATAATAAATTACATTTATTTTCACTTGAATTTGGATTACTTTCATAATGAAAAAGGTAAATAGGATAGATTTTAGCAGTATTAGTTACTTCAAATACTTTAAAATAATTTTATTTTTCAAATAATTTTACATCAATACTTGCAGGAAAATTCATTCCATTTATTTTTTAATTCATTTAAATAACGAATATAATTTGTAACTCTAGTTTGATGATCTTGTAATACATGTTTATGAGCTAAAACAGAATATAAAAAACAATAAACATCTTTATTTTTAATATTAATTACACCTGGTTTAATAAAGGGTAATTTTTTATAAGTTGCTCCAACAATTGATTGATATTTAGAACGTTCAATTTTAAAATCAACAATATGATCCAAATTCCAGCCACTTTCATTTTGATCTTCATCTTCCATATATTTTTGAAGTTGATTTATTATATCATTTACAATAAATTTTACATCGCTTTTGATAGTAATTCTTTCATTGCTTGAATATGAATTAAATATTCTTTGTTCATCATCTTTGGTATAATTACAATTTACACTCAAACGTACCATTATCTTTTTTGAATAATCAAAATAAATATCAACAATTTTAGTAATTTCTTTTTTAAACCAGGTTATTAATTTAAAATTTAATTGTTGTACATTTCTAGTTAATTCAATTTTGCTTTCTTTAAAATATTCAATTTTATAATATTTTATATTCTTTAAATGTATAAATAATTTTCTTGTGTCATTCTGTTCAAAATCGATTAATTCATCTCCAGGTAATTGATCAAATAATTTTTTAGTTTCTTCTTTTTTCAATTTCAAAACACGCTCTTTGTGTATTCCACTATTAAAATGTGATTTTGCATGATTTTGTCTAGTAAAGTTTAATTTGCAAATATAACAAAATAATGGAAATACACCAATCCCACAATAACCCCTATTACTTCCACAATTTGTGGAGTTTTTATGCAATCGCAAGCCTTTTTCACTTGCTAATCTTTTGAAACAAATGTTACATGTGTAATAATCGTGTACCGATCTTGCACAGGTTCGAGATTGGATATGCGACGAAAACACTGCGTTATTTTTAAAAATCTTGTTACAAACAGGACATTTAAAAATTACTGTTAAAGCGCTTCGATTTCCACTTGCGATATTCATTTTATAGAGAATAAATTTGATCACAAAAAAATAACTACCTTAAGGATATTGTTTATTTAGAATTAGAAGTTTTTACTATATAATTTGGTAAATCACTTTTAGCTGCATATACTCTTTTTATATCACCTTCATATTCTTCTGGGACTTTTACTCGAGTTAATCATTCACATAAATTATCACTATTTTCTTTTATTTTTTAGCAATATTTATACAGTCAACATTTAAAATAATTAAACCATCATCATCTTCATATTTTATCAATGAAAGTATTAAACCAGGACATTCTATGATTTTTGGTTTTTGTTCTAAATTTAATTGTTCCCTTAATCTATCACACTCATCTCTTTCTTTTTGATAATTAATTTCCAATTGTTTAATAATTTCAATATTTTTTGTATCTTGTTTAGAAAATTGATTTATTAACTTCCCTTTACATTCTGCTTCATAAAAATTTAGAAATCATAATACTTAATAATGTTTTGAACTTATCACTATCATTAAATTTATCAAGTTGTAAATACATTTATTTTAAAACAGCTAAATATTTTTTTGCGGTTTTATTTATAATTTCACAATTAGTAAAATTTTCAATTTCATTAATACTAAAATTTTCAAGTTTAGAAAAATTATTTATACTATTATATAAATTATTTATGCCCAAGACTTCTTCTACTTTATGACTAGTTGATTTTTGATTATTTAGTTTTTTACTAGCCATTTTCTTTAATAAAAATTTAATACATAGTTTTTTTCTTGTATTTTCAACACATTTTAAAAAATCTGAATCACTCATTTCATGATAATCTATTTTTGGTTTTCGATGGGACCCGTTGGGATTTTGCTTTTGTTTTTCCATTCGCTCTCTTACAGCTTGTTGGTTTTGAATGGGACCTGTTGGGATTTGATTTCGATTTTGTGGTTTAAAATTTTTATTTTGATTTTTTTATTTACAACCGCTCATATCATTGTTTTAAAGATTCATATTGTCCATTAACATCTCTTTTCAAGTTTTTAATTTTTGTGCTTCTATTATAAGGAATATTAGATTCTCTTAAATATTTTCTTACCGTTTTTTCACCTAGATTATTTTGCATTGAAAAACCCAAAACTGAATTTTCAATAAAATTATAACCTTTTAAGAGTTTATAAAATTCTGCTTCAGTTGTATCTAATTTATTTGTGTTTGCGTTAACGTTAGCATTCGCATTTTTATTATAAGACAATTTATTAATAAATAATTTAGCACCATACTGTTTTTCTATAAGACTATATTATATTTATTTAATTCCATACTGTATTTCCATTACTGTATTTCCATTACTGTATTTCCATTACTGTATTTCCATTACTGTATTTCCATAACTGTATTTCCACACTAAAATATTAATAATAAAAAACTACTATTTTATTCTGATATTATATTTTTAAAAATCTAAAAATTAAAAAATCAAACCAACAGCCCAAGTAGATGTAAAATGCGTTCGCCTGCGATATTGTTTTTTATTTTCACAATACACTATTTTATCCCATATATTTAACATATACGTAAAGGAAGGTCACAACCTTGGCAGGCGAACGCATTTTTACATCTACTGAAATGGTTTCATAAATAATTGGGTAGTTAATATATCACCAGGTTTCTTTTGGATTTAAGTGTCCACAAAAGGAATCTGAAAGTCAATTGATTTCTCTAAAGTGAATTTAATGTTATCATTTATACTGTTGGCTAATTCTAAAATGTTCTCTAAAGGAGAATTAGTTACAAAGAAAATATCATCTATGTATCTAGACCATGGATGAATTTTCTTGTTTGATTTAAGAATAATTTGATTTTCAATGAAGTTCATGAAAATTATTGCTAGAATATGAGATAAATTATTACCTATTTCAAGACCACCTTTTTGTTTAAAAAGTTGTTCACCGATGAAAATGCTGTCAGAGAAGAGACACAAATTGATAAGACATTTGAAATCATTTTTGGTGATCTCTGGAATATCTGTATGCTCTTTGTATCTTTCAAAGAAGTCACTTACAATATCAATGAAATTTTCAGGACCTTCAATTGAAATTGATCCATATAAATTTGTTACATCTAATGAACCAAATTCATCATCATTCTTCCATTCATAATTTTTAATTCGTTCTGTAAACTCATAACTATTCTTTAAATGTGCCGGAATGAAACTTAATAGTGGTTTTCATATATCTGCCAAAAGTTTGCATATTGCAGTAGAAGGAGTGTCAGAAGTGTTTACAATAGGTCTTCCTTTCATTGTTTCTTTGTGATCTTTAGGAACACAGTACATTGAGGATGGAACTGGTTCATGACATTTAACTGTTGAAAA
>MQRL01357635.1:0-10053 GCA_001938525.1 Dugesia japonica
CTACTGACCTTAAAAATTTCAACCAGTCAGAATAGAGGATTATGAATCACTTTGACCTTGAAAAAATTTCCCACTAATCAGAATCAAGTATACTATGTACCAGTGACCTTGAACCTATATGACCTTGAAAATTTCGATTAATCAAAATAGAGTGTAATGAGCAACTTTAACATTAAAATGGCCAGCCAATCAGAATTGAGTATACTATGTACCAATGACCTTGAAAATTTCATCCAATCAAAATCGAGTATTTTATACTACTGACCAATCAGAATTGAATATACTGTACCAGTGACCTTGAAAAAATTTGACCTTGAGGGGGGGAGTGGTGGTACAGTGCGCTTCTATCTACCTACTTAATTGAGACCTTTTTATTAAATAAAAATTAAGAATAATCAGAATGTACTTTTTCCTCTAAGAATTTATGTATTTTTATTTCATCTTCCTAACAAATTATGCGTTTATCATTTATTTTATTTACAATTAGATTTAATATACCTATACTAAATGGATCCATATTTTTTAAATTTAAATTCTTAATATAATTGATTAATATTTCAATTTCTTTATCTAACATATCTCGAGGTTTTAAAAAACAAGTTTCTAAAGTTATCTACCTCCATTGGTATTCTAGTGGATTTCCTAAATTATTTCTTTTATCTATTGAGTCCCTTTGGGCTTTTTTTTAATTCTTGTTTTTTTCTTTTTTTTAATTCTTGTATTTTTCTTTTTATTTGAGTCCTTCGGATTTGTTTATCAGTTTTAATTAATAACTCACTTTTATGGTTTCTTTTAATTCTTCTATTAATTCTTCCTTTAGTTCTTGTTTAAATTCATTTTTTAATTCTTGTTTATCAGTCTTACTTAATTTTTCTTTTAATTCTTCTTTAACAATTTTAATAAGTTCTTTTTCTAAAGAACCTTTTAAAATAAATTTAAACATTATTAATTTATTAAAATTCATTTAATATAAAAGCTTTGATCAAAAATTTTGGTTTTTTTATTAATATTTGATAACAATTCAATATTTCAACCTTGTCTTCGTCAGGAATTGACTTTTTTAATTTATTCAAGATTTTTTTGAAGTTCATTACTATAAAATCTACCTAGAATTTTTTATTGTCTAAATCAGTAATTTCATAAGTAAAAGGTTTTGTATTATAAACTCGAGTAACGCAAAATATTTGTCCATTGGGCTGTAAAAACCTTTTTCAAATTTATATTCATAACTAAAGATTCTAACTCTATCTCCAATTTTAAAATTTTTATTTTCTTTAATAAAATGGGCCCCTCCGGGATCATTTTTGTGGTGATGATCTTCAATTATTTCTTTTATTTTATCTGGATTTTCACTAGCTTCATTTATAGTTGTTTTAATATAACTATAAATTATGTTACTGTAATCATTTACAATTTTTTTGTAATAAATTATTATCCCATTTTTGGTAGCCAATTGAAATAAAGTGTTTCCACATTTTATTTTTTAGAGTTCCTATAAATCTTTCAGCAAAAACGGATTTACCTTCGTTTTCTGTATGTTATAAATTAATATTATTTTCTTTAAGGAATTTATCAAAATATTTTGATCTAATAGCGGATTCTTTATCAAATCAGATATAATCAGGAATTCTTTTATTTTCTTCAAATATATTTTTATAAGCTTCTTTAAATGATTCTTGATTTTTATTTTTCATTGGATTTGGATATATTTTTCTTTCCACACATACCACCCTCCCCCACCCGAAATTTTTTTAACACTTATACTACTCTCATATATTAAAAAATCAAATTCAAACACAACCAATCCGAAATTAAGTCACAATTGACATACAAAATATTCACCATCACATTACCTCTTCAAAAACACTTAAAACAACAAATTCCATTAACCCCATACAAACCTACAACCTCCCAAAAAACAGCCCACGACAACTCATACGACTGTGACTGTGTGCTACCACATTTCTAGGACAAACCATCAATCCAATCTCATAAGTCCTTTAGACAATATTTAGACCGAAAATTTGTTCAACAACAAACAAATCTTAAAAACCCCGAAAAAATTATTTCCAAGATCTCCAGCTCCTCTTTTTTGTTTGTTTTCTTCTTACACACACACAAAATCAACTTGACCTACTTTTTAAAAACAACCTTAACAACCCAAACCCACAAAAATTAAAATTAAAAAATACACACACTACCAGGATAAAAAACTGATCCGATCAAAAAAAATTGATCCGATCACAGATTTTTTGATCCCAAAAATCTTAGAAAAAAACCCCATCACCAAAACTATCACAAAAAATTGGTCACAATAGTTAGGAGTTGTTGACCCCACCCCCTGCCGGTTAGGGGGAGGGTGCGCAATAACTGCTTTAAAAAAATTGTGACCGATTTTTGTCCCCATTTTAACTTGTGACCATGTGCTACTATCTACCTACTCATGTGCATTTCATCATGAAAATACACAGTTTATCTCAGAATGTACATGTTTTTCACAGATTATATTTAAGAATATATACAAGTCAGCATAGAAATTAAGAGTTTTACTATTGAAAATAAGATTTTAGCATAGAAAATATTGGTTTTAAAGTGAAGATTTATAGTTTAATGATGACAAATATAGATTTTATTATAATAAGCATTAAATTTCAATAGCATATATACTTATTTTATACAATTCTAGAAAAATCTAAATTTTTACTAGAGTAATATATTAATTTCATACAAGGATAACCAGATTTTTGATACATATAAACATTATTCATTTGATTTATTCAATAATTACATGATATAGAACCATAACACTCATTATAATAGATACATTCAATAAACAATTTGTTGAAAAATTGTGACCCCGTCAATAGGATTTCATTCATGAAAACTCAACCTCAACTTACTAATTCTACTTTTTCTCACAAATAGTGTTAATCATCTATTAATCATTCGCATAATCTACTATAATACTTATATAATACACTTATATAACCATTAGGATCATGTGGATATATTAGATTTAATAAAAACCTTTCACTAATAATTAAATCTAAAGTCTGTAAGGGGCATACTTTGATTAAAAAATTTAAGTTATTCATCGTAACCTAGTTAAAATATTTAACACAAGACAAAAATAATAATACATCGTGTAAAATTCTTTATTCATATATTAAAATTGAAACCTATCACACAAAATTTAACCTATCAAACAAAAAATTATAAACCAATATACAAAACCTAACTAAACACATAAAAATTTAAAGCTGCATACAAAAGAATATGATCCAATACATAGAAATTATAATACATTACATTAAAATTGAAAACCAATGTACAAAAAAGTAACATATCACAAAATCCAAAGCCAACATATAATACCCAAAATGAAAAATAATAAACTCATGACTTGTAATTGGAAATCAATTCATTAAAATTCTTAACCGATACACTAAATTTCTTAACCAATCATATGAATATTTATCTCATCATATGTAAATTATAATCCATCCCACTAAAGTCTTAACCATGACACAAAAATTAAAACATGTAAAACTAACTGAATCACTCGAAATTGAATCAACACTTAAAAGTAAATAATATACTGATAAAGTAATACATTTCACTATAACCACTAAACATTTGACACTTAAATCTATAACATAACTAAATTTCTTACTCTTGACAATAAAAATCTACTGATTGAAACAAAGAATTTGACGAATATAAATTAAATCAAGCTTATATAAAAGTAATTAATTTTAATCTTTATTAATTTAATGAATATATCAATCTAACTAAACTAGTAAATAATCCATAAAAATAGATTTTTAATCCATCTTATGTATTTTATTCATAAATCAATCATCTCTTTAATTTGTTACAATCTATTGAATGTAATTTAATCCATCATTTATGTATCTAAATATTCTCATAATTTACTCTAGCTTTTACAAATCAATTGAATAAAAATTTAACTGAATATATAACATGTGCAAATCTTAACTTAAAATAAAGCTTAAAACAGAATTAATTAAAAATTAATTAATTTAATCCATCACATGCAAATTAAAATCAATCATTCTAAGATTTTAAACCAAAACACCAAAGGTCTACGTCAACACACTAAAATTATAATTAAACATACAAAATTGTAACACATTAAATTAAAATTATAATTTTTCATACGGAAAATAATCAAAATCAATACATAAAAAGTAATTGAGTTATCTAAATTTAATACTATAATTTAAACATTATCAATGTAAAAATCTAAACCACTAGATACACACTTTTAGACAACACAATAAAAATTGGAATCAAAAACATAAAATTTATAATTCATCAAACAAATATCTAAACCAATATATTAAAATTTGAAACCAATGCACTACAAGTTCTAGGATAGCACTATTAAAATTGAAACACACTACTACAAAAATTATAAACAATCATACAAAAATCTTAACTATTATATAAGTAGATATGAAAGTACGAGTGGCCTTCATGAGGGTACCCTTACCTTTTTTTCGGGATTATATTTTAAAATGTCAAATGTCGCATCCAATGTAAAATGTCAAATGTCAAATGTCACATCCAATGTAAAATGTTAAATGTTACAATGACACTTAATGTTACATTTTCAGTCAATTTTTTACTCCTTAAAAAAAGTCCATTTTGGGCTCAAAATTTGAACCCGAAAATGTTTTAACCTTAAAATTCTCACAGTTAAATGAGGCTTAAAGTTTTGATATTTAAAATGAAGCAATTGAATTTATAAATAAAAAATTATTTTAAAAAATGATTACCTCCTTTTTTAGTAGGTAGGATTAAATTATTTATTTATGAAATGAGTGGGATAATATGGAAATGTATTAATTTTAATAAAACATTTAAAAACAAAGCGGGTTTATCAGGTCATGTAAAATCTCAATTTTGTATTACACCAGCAGTAAAAATTAAATGTCCAAAAGTTGAGTGTAATAAATGGTTTAAAACAGAAAATGCTGTAAGGGGACATTTAAATTTTACAGATTGTGGAAATCAAAATAATGTACATTTAACTTGTGAAATTTGTAATAAAACATTTAAAAGACAAAATCATGCAAAAGCACATTACAATTCTAAAACTCATAAAGAAACATTAGCCTAAACATTATTTGATGAATTACCGCAAGAAGAAGCAATTGAGTATGAAGCTGAAATTCATGATATTTTAAGAATGTATAAAAATTATGAAATAACATATTTTAAGGAAAGCAAAGTGGAAATGTTAAAAAAAGTTGAAGAAATAATTGAAGCAGAAATTCAAGATATTAATGTATTTAAAAATGAAGTTGAAGAAATTATTAAGAAATATTTTAAATATGGAAAAAAAATTATTGTTAGTATGTCAAAAAAATGCAAATATATAAAAACAACAAATAATCAATTTGATGAAAAAGAATTTGAATCGTATTCAAATAATAAAAAATTTATAATTGAAACGGAAATATCAAATGGTGTAAATGAAATTTTTACTCAATTAGAAAATTATATTGAAGATGCAGATAGAGAAGGATCTGGATGGACATTAGAAAATATTGTAGAATATAAACTTGAATTAAGTAAATACCAATCATTAGTTGGAGCCACATATTGTAAATTACCATTCTCAAAACCAGGAGTAATTAATATAAAATATGAAGATGAGAAATGTTTTCTTTATTGTGTTTTAGCTCATAGAAATCTAGTTGAAAATCCAACACGTGTAAATAATTACATTCCTTATTTAGATGAATTAAGTTATTATGGATTAGATTACCCACTAAATATTTGTGATGTAAAAAATTTTGAGAAAATGAATAATTGGAAGTAAATGTTTTTGGAGTAAATTCTACAAAAAAACTTGAACCATTACACATTTCACATCACAAATCAAAACCATCACCAGAAGAAAATAAATGTAACTTATTAATTTATAAAAATCATTATAGTTTATCTAGAGATTTAAATTTATTTTTTACATCAAATAATAATAAAAATCATTTATGTGTTAGATGGATGTATTGCTATCATAGTGAAGCTTTATTAAATAAACATCAAGAACTTTGTATTAAACACAAACCAAATAATATTCGTTTCCCAAAAGAAGAATATTATAAATTTAGAAAACATTATCAAAAAAATAAAATTCCATTTTTCATTTGTGGAGATTTTGAAGCATGGACAGACACCAACACTAATAAACAAAAATCTGCAGCATTAGGTATTTATCTTAAATCTGATTATCCACATTTAATGGAAAGTAATTATTATGAATATTCATGTGAAAATGTTCACAAGAATTTGTTTGAGTTTTTAGAGAATATTGAAAATAAAATAATAGATATTAAGAAAACTAAATTAAAAAAATATTACACAGGAACAAATCATCATCAATTCAATCTAGATATGAAATGTAGATATTGTGATGAAAAAAATAAAAATCCAGTTATTAACCATAATCATTTCAATGGCTAATTCCGTGGATGGTCATGTAGACAATGTAATTTAAATGATAAATCTTGTGGAGAAAATTTATTTATACCATTTTATTTTCACAATTTATCAGGATACGACGCTCACTTATTTTTTCGAGAATTATTAATAAAATTTCCAGGAAAAGTAGAAAAAATAATTCCCCATAGTAGTGAGAATTACATCTCATTTCATTTTGGAAATTTAGATTCCTAGATTCCAATCGATTAATTCCATTTACACCAGTAGAAAAAATGGGGTAATTATTAAGACAATCAAATAACTACCCAATATTAAGATCATTTAATTTACATCCTAAAAAAGCTATATTTCCATATGAATATTTAAAAGGGAGAAATATTAATGAAGTGGAAGAATTACTAAAAAGTAGTAAAATTCCACTCAGAAGATATTTTTTTAATAAATTAAAACAAAAAAGATTAACAGTTGAGGATTATAAATTATTTTTAAAAGATTATTTTAAACTCAAAAATATGTAGGAATATATGCATCACTACATGAAATTAGATGTTTTAATTCTCGCAGATTATATACAATATTTTAGAAATAAATGTATGAGTGGAATTTTTAAAATAGATCCTTGTTACTCATATTCAAAGCCAGGATATTCTTGGGAAACAGGAACTTATTATTCCCAAGTAAAATTAAAATATGCAAAACCTGAAACCTATGATATTTTCCTAACAACTGAAGAAGGAGTTAGAGGAAGAGTAGCAACAGAATTAAGTGAGAGACAAGTATTTAGTTTTAATAAATCACGAGATCCAAATAGAAGATTAAATAAAGCACAAAAAGAAGACTTGTTAAAAATAATTAATACAGGCGACATTAATCTTCTTGAAGAATATCTTGAAGATTTAACACAAGACAGATTTATAAAATATATAGATGAAAACAGTTTATACGCAAGTTGTATGACAAAACCACTTCCAACAGGTGAGATGTATCCAGATGAAAACCTAATATATGAAAAAGCAACAGATGAAATGAATTACATTTATGTTGTAGATTTAGAGTATCCACCTAAAATACATGAGAAAACAAAATATTTTCCCCTAGCGCCAGAAAGAATAAATATCACACAAGACATGTTAGCCAACTATCAAAAAAGTTTCAATCGGAAATTATCTAAAGAAAATATTAAACTTACATTAAACCAATTTGATAAGAAAAATTATGTTACACTTGGATCAACATTAGATTTGTATCTCCAACTAGAAATAAAAATAACAAAAATGCACAAGAAATATAAAATAGAAACCAGTACATGGTTTAGAGATTATGTACATAAATTTATAGATTTAAGAAGACAAGCCAAAACAAATAATGATGCTTCTGGGGATTATATTTATAAATTAATGTTAAATGCTTTCTATGGAAAAACTTTAGAAAACATTAGGAATCGTTGTGATGTGGAAATAGTTGAAAATGATAGAGATTATCAAAAATTCACATCAAAATTAAATGTTAAATCTAGTAAAATTTTTACATGAAATGATGAGAATGAAGCACAACTAGATGCGATGCACATGTTAAAAGGGAATTTATATTATAACAAATTTCCTTATATAGGATTTGTAATTTTAGAACACGCAAAACTTGTATTATATGATTTTGTATACAATCAATTAGACCCATTAGTTGGTCAGGGAAATTATAAATTATTGTATACAGACACAGATTCTATGTTTTTAGAAGTAAAAACTAGAGAAAATTTAATAAAATTACATACTTTATTAGGTAACCAATTATTTAAAATGAAGGATGAATTACCTAATGTTGAAATAATTCAAGGAGATTTTATAAGACCTAAAAATTATGGGTATAATTATATTGAAAATGATGAATGTAAATTTGCTTCAAAAAATAAAGGTGTTCAAAGTTCTAATAAATATTCTATGAATGATTTTGACTTGGTTTTAAAATATTCAAACAAAACATTTTAAGCAACAAATTATTCATTAAAATCTAATTTCCATGAAATAGAATTAACTAAACAGAAGAAGATTGGGTTAAATGCTTATAGTGATAAATTAATACTAGAAGATAATGGAACACGTAGATGGCCACATGGAAATAAATATCAATGTGAAAAATGTGGACATTGGCATATAATATTAGATTTAATAAATAAAAATTAAACATGTTGTCAATAATTTTTATTAAGAAAGTGTCAAATCCAACAAGTGGAATAAATCCAACGGAAGAAGAATTAGAGAAAATAATAAATTCAAAGAAATGTAAATCAGTAAAGATTGATGGTAAAATATATTATCAGTAAAAAAGTAAAAGATGAACTTAAGAAACAAAAACATGAAGGCGGATTTGCATTTTTAGCTGTAATACAAGCAATTATTGGTGCTTTAGCAGGAACAGCTGGAATTGCAAGTACCGTAACAAATTCAAGACAAGCGATAAAAGCACAAAAAGAAATAGAACAATTAAGTAGTGGATCTGGTATTTATTTAACACCTTATCAAGGTTCAGCTATACATAAATATTTAAAAAATATAATTGGAGATCCAAATTTTAAAGATTTAACAAAAAAGTTTAAAGATGATATACAACTAATTCAACAAGGTGATGGTTTATATTTACAACCTTATAAAGTAGAAGGAACTGGATTATATATAAATCCATACATAAAAAATAATCTATAATAATCCTTAATAAAAAGAATACAAAACAAGTTGAAAATAGAATTAAAAAATTGAAAGCATTAATTAAAGGTCAAGAAAAATATAATGATTTTTTCTGTGAAAATTTTATTGATTCAAGAAACTTACAAAGTGAATTATCTATTTTACAAAAACCAACAATTACCGCAATAGAAAAAATTTCAACAAAACCAAAATTATTTGAAACAAGAGATATAACAAAATTCTTTTTAAATGAAAAAATAATTCCATTTATTCCCGAATATTCAATTGAAAACATTGATGCTAATGGAAAGTTAACTCAAACAATTATTCCTAAATTCTCTAGATTAAATGTTGTTTGTATTGATAGTGAAAAAGGTTTTATGGAAATAACTTTAAAAGAAAATAAAATTTATTTATTTGTAGAAGAAGGAAATAAAAATTTCTTATTTAAATCTGAAGTTATACCATACACCGATGGAATATTTAGATTAATTTTAGGAAATATAGATGGAACAGAAACACCTGAAGATGTTGAGATTTATTTAAATAAATTTATTACTCCTGCACCAACTAATAGTGATTATTGTTCTAATTTAAAAAAGAAATTAAAAAGTAAGTGTTAATGTGAAACCTAAAAGAAAAATAATACGTAGAGCACAACCACAAGAAGAATCTAAATCAGAATATTATGCTTCAACAACAGAAGGTAGTGAAACTTCAAAAACAGATAAGGAAAGTAGTGAACAAGGCTTTGAATTGAACCCAATAAGTTTATTTGAAAAGTTAACATTATTAATTTCAGCAGTAAAATCTGAACATAATAATTTTTTCTATTAAACTTTTTGTCTATAAGATTTGGTGATTTTATGTTTACATATTTGGAATAAGTGAAAGATTC
>MQRL01358729.1:0-10807 GCA_001938525.1 Dugesia japonica
AAAAAGTGGGCGTGTCCAAAAAAGTGGGCGGAGAAAAAGATAAAAAGTGGGCGTGGCCAAAAAAGTGGGCGGGGGAAAAGATAAAAGTGGGCGGAGAAAAAGATAAAAGGGGCGGAGTCCAAAAAGGGGCGGAGTCCAAAAGATAAAAAAGGGGCGGAGTCCAAAAAGGGGCGGAGTCCAAAAAGTAGGCGGGCAAAAATCGGGGGGAGGGTGGGGGGTACCCCCCTCGAGGGGCCCCGGTTTGGTGCGCTCATATCTACCTACTAACTTTGCATATTGACTTTTTCCTTGTAAGTAAAATAATACAAAATTTGAAATGTATGTAGAGAAAATTGTGCACCAAAATTCAAAATTTGATGGAAAAAATCTGAAAAATTAAACAAAAATGACCTAATTTCACCAATTTACCACAAAAATGTAAAATAGTTTTTGAAAACGTAAAAATTTAAACAAATTCTACTTTTTCTATGAATTTCCAGAAAAATACATCTCAAACTGACCAATCCTGAGAAACTTTTAGCCAAATCGCTCAAAACCTAACCATTCCCGAGGAAATAATTGACCAAATCAACCAAAAATTATTCAAAACGAGCAATCCCGAGGAAATATTGAACTAATTTACCTAAACCAACCAAAACTCGAATTCATTCGACCTCACCGAGCAAGTTGTCCACCAAATTCGCCTGAACCATCCAAAAATCAACCTTATTCGACCTCACCGAGAATAATTTCAACCAATTTTACCTAAATCACCCATTTTCAATGCTGAGGAAATATTTGACCAAAACACCTAAAAATTACCCAAACTGACCAATCCCGAGGAAATAAGTGACCATCTACTTGAATCTATCTTTAATTTTTATATAATATGAGAAATATGTTAATTCTTTATTACGGAATTTTATGATATACTTTTTTATTTACTGGAAAGTGGCTTCAACATAGATCTCGGTTATTGTTCTTAACCTGTTCCGATGTAATATAGTCACACTGTATACAGATGGTAAGAAAGTTACTTGTTAGTTTACAGGGTTTAGAAACATCTTTTTGTTGAAAGAAGAGTGTAAGATGAAAGAAACGGGTGCAGTTGTTATTTAGCGTCTTGATTAATTGTTCAAAAGTGATATTTTTGCCTCTTTGAGATGTTTTCTATATATGAATCTATCATGCTTATGTTTAAATCTATTTATTGTGTGTGAACGACAAGAAGAGGACGAAAAATCATCTGAAAGTGAAGTTAAAATACTGTATAATACAAGACAAACAAAAGCAATATTCGAAAATGGAAATGTGTGCTACATTAGATTTTATCCTAACATAAAGGACAGCAAGGAGCTTCTTTTATATAAAAAGGTATTAACGCTTTATCGGTTCCAACTATATTCAAAGGATACAGATTAATAAAAGATAAAATTTCGAAATTATCTTTGCCCTAAAATTCAGATATAAATATGGGCTTTATAAGACTATCTATCAATAATAGTGAGCTGTTTTTGTCTTGGATAAAACAGGGCTTGTAGGAACATCATTCTTCTATATTTTAGGAAGACTGTAAAATATCACAGGTTGTGAAAATCTTCAACGTATTTTTTCATTAGTAATTTTACTAATTTATGTTATCAATTTATTAAGTTGAGATGGAAATTCGGAATTTCTTGCAAATGATCAGTTGTCAAAAATCGAGTACTATTTAAAATAGATAACAATTTGTCAATATAATCCTTATATTATATTATATTTTACTTAATGCATATAGACGTTATAATTTCTGAAAATAGGAAAATTGAGTACATTAACAAAATTATAATAATTATTTAGAACAGTGGTTCTCAACCTGGGCGAAAGTTCATGGTGGTGGGGAAGGGCGCTNCTAGTAAATATGATTTTTTAGATGACATTTTAATCTTTATGTAAAAATATTGTAATAAATTATTTTTATGTAAGTAGATTTTTATTTAAAAATAAAATCTATTAAATTTTTACAAAAACCGTCTTTATGTTTGTAAGCAGTATTGTTATTCAGCTTTAAGCCAAATATGAATGAATTGTAACCTAATGTCATCAACCTCAAAGATTACATTGATAAAATGTTATTTATCGTAATAAAAAATTAAATTCCATAAAGAATTTAATATTAAATAATTTTTGCATAATATTTTTATTAATGTTGAGAGGGTGACATGAACAATTAATTTATCAAAAGGGAGCACTAAATCAAACTTGTTGAGACCCACTGACTTAGAAGTATGGATAAAACACAATCAAAACAATAATTGGCTAGATGTGCCTGCTATAGTCTGTCTCGTCGATACTGACTCTTCCAAGACTAAAGCAGAAAGCACCTAAGAAATTTCTGCTGATAAAAGTAAATTTGTTCATAAAATTAAAGTAGATTGGTTTACTGATATACATATTGATAGATATCTGTCTAAATACATTACCAATAAATCATTTGCCCATATTAATCAATGCTTGGTTAAAGTTCTTTCTGCAGATGACACTTATAATAATTTACATAAGTCTGCCTTCACTGCATCTACTATTCTATGTTCTGTTAATATTCTGAATCTTCACTGGGTCCTCTTTGTGTATGACAAAAATGATAACACTTCTTTTGTCATAGACCCAATCAAAAATGTCTTTTATAAAGATGTTACAATTTATCTTGTTTTTAAAATTAACAAAAGTCTAAACAGAATTTATGGTATCAATAATATCTTTATTGAGCACCAGTTTAGTAGAGTTGCATATCAACGCGAAGACTATTATTGTGGTCTTATTGTTTGTTATTACGCTAATAATATAAGCAATGGTAAAAATCTGATGAGCAAATCAGATTGTGATACAATTTGACAAAATGCCTTCGATTTGCTAACACGTAATGAAATTGCCTCTCTGTATGGTGCTGGTGACTTTACGTATAGTGACTTAAACAATCTAGACATGTATGAATCTATAAAACACTGGTTTATTAATGATAAGAATATTCTTATTCTCCCACTGACAATTGTTTACAATCTTCTAAAAAATGATATAGATTTTATAATAGATAATATCTCTTTCAAAGAATTTAAAAATATTATCAATGTTATTTGCATATTTACCTTTGATAATTATCTTTATTTATTTATATACTCAAACTATAATAAATCTAGTTTCATTTTTCATATCCATAAAAATGTCACATCTGAATATATTCTTAATTGTGGTGATGCTCTAAATGACAATCTTAATACTTTCTTTCTAAACAATTATGTAAAGTTTATGGATAACCACGAAATTAATTTTAAACAGATCAATAAAATCCAAATGTAAATACGAAAACATTTATAAGAATTATTTCTTACTTGATATATCAAGAAGATATCACTGAAATCGAATTCACTAATTATCTTAATTTTATCAATAAAAATATCAATACTAAAATCCTTTATAACATAGATTCTTTAATTTTCATCAATTCTAAAATCAATAATGATACTTATCATAAGTTCTTTAATAATCTTCAGCTTCCTTCAACATATATCTTTTTGGACAGAGTTATGTGCCATGCATTGATAGATGAAATCTGGCAGCACTCGTCTAAATTTATAGATTTAGCAAGATTTTATAAATCTGAAATAATTTTTGCAATCTTTAAATCTTGTTTAAATCTCCTTGTTATTGATTGTACTATTAATGAATTCTATTGTTTTGATCCGTGTTCAAGGAACCTGAAACCTGAACATCTGACTCTAAGCCAGTTTTTACTCGATAGGGTGCTTATTGCTAGTGGTAAATCTGATATTAATTTTACCTTAAACACTTGTCCACACGACTTCAACATTTCATCCAATTTTTCCAAAATTCTCATTTGTTCTTTTATAAAAAACTATTCAGTTGATATTCCTTGTCATAATTCACCGATCAAAAAACCTACATCTACTAAAGTTATTTCTAAAAAGTTGACTCTTTCAGAGAGAAAAGAATTCTGTAATAGCATTCTTGACTCAGTAAAATATTCTGACACAAACAGTATTATGAATGCTTTAACTGTTAACTTTCCTAACTATAAAAATTCAAAAAACGGTTATAAATTTTATCTTGGGAATAAAAAAATGCAATAAAATTTCGGAAAAATAAGTCTTCAAACTAGCTTCATAAAAGAGATGAAAAAACTGTTTATCATATACTAAATAATAAAGAAACAAAAATAAGACCTTCCCTTGAAACTCATTTTCTACATCAAGAACCGAATAATGAATGTACATGGAATTTTTCTAATTACAAACGTATTGGAGATTACCGATAATGCTGGATAAAATTACTACTGATGAAATTCTTCATTTTTTCAAAACTGCTGATAATACAGCTCCAGATTTGGGTGGTATTACATACAAAAACCTACAATCACTGGACCCTGAATGTTATTTGCTATGTCATCTTTACAATACTATAATATCTACAAAAAGTTTTAAAACGATTCTACTGCCAAAACCCGACAAAAATGATAAATATCACGATGTTTCCTCTTGGAGACCAATCGCTCTTTTAAATTCCTCTTATAAAAAGTTTACTGCAATCCTATGTCAAAGATTAAGTACTTGGTTAAAATCTAATAACTTGCTTCATCAAAGTCAAAAAGCGGAATCCAACTTTGAAGGTTGTGTCGAACATAATAGTATATTAACTGCTGAACTTGACCATTCAAAATATACAAACAATTATATTTCAATACCTTGGCTTGACATTAAGGATGCCTTTGGTAGTGTTCCTCATAAATATATTTGGTCTTTACTCAATCACATTGGTGTCAGTAATGAATTATCTACTATTCTGCAGCTTTTGTACACTGATAATAGTTCATACTATTGCTGTGATACTCTATAAACCAAACATCTTAAAATTCACCGTGGTGTCAAACAGGGTTGTCCGTTTTCAATGATTTTATTTTCTAAAGCGATCAATGCTGTTCATAAATCAATATCTTCCTTATTTATTCCTTGCTACTACATTGGTGACTAAGGAATACAAATTTTATCATACGCTGATTATATAGCTTGAATTGCTAATAATTCTAATGATCTACAAAAGCTAATCAATCAAAGCATAATTACTAGTGTTATATTGGTTAGACTCACAGACCCGAAAAATGGGCATATAAAACGTTTCTTCACTCAAGACTTAACTTTATTTTTCGCATAAGGGAAATAAAAATATCATGTTTGTCTGCTCCTAATAAAACCTCTAAAATAAAATACAACATGAATAGAAAAATCTAATCATTAATTTACAAAATTTTAAGTATACTCACATATACGGAATCTTGTTATTTATATGCTAGTGTTGATGAAGGAGTTATTGGCCTCACTAATCTACAAGATGAGTATTATCATAATTGCATTATACAAGCATTCAGACTTTTAACTACTCATTGTGACTATTCTAGAAAAATTATTAGTGATTCACTCTATCATACAGTTCAAGTCGCATCAAATTAAATCCTCTTACATTTGAAATGTGCCTTGATTTGCTTAACGGAATTGACTCCACCCGGACGGCATTAGCCTGTAAAACATGGTGGATTCGACCTAGACAAGCTATAAAACACTTTTGCAGCACTTTAAAAATTATAGTTTCCTTAGAACTTGTGGAGAATAATGTTCAACTTCGTAATACTACATTAGATCGTGGTTCAAATGTTATAACCTCTAATCAAAGTAGGACACTATCGCATACCTTACGTCTTTGGATTCATGAATATTATGGTAGTATTTGGCGCCAAAGTAAAAAAAGCAATTTTCTTGCTGAAACGGTTATTGACAATCCAAAAGTTAATAAAGGTATCTTAAAAGGTAAAATCAGCACATTTTATTGACAATTCATAGGTAAAGCTAAAATTAACACTTTACTTATTAACTCTAGACCAATGAATAAACATCATCACAGCGGATCTGTAGAAAATGTGATCACCAAGAAGAAACTATGTCACATATTCTTCAAAAATGTGAATTTAACATGAAAATGGTTACTAAAAGACATGATTCTTGTCTTCAAATAATTTATGATAATCTTATCAACCCTAATCTCATTGTTGTCATGGACGACAACTGCTTTTTAATTCCTAATATTACAGAACGTGTTGACCTAATGATAATCAATGATGATAAAAAACGGATGTTCCTTAGTTGAAATAAAATGTCCCATTGATTCTGAGATTAATTTCGAAAAAACACATAAATTATATATTAATAAATACAGTAATCTGAAAAACAAAATTCAAAAAATTAAGTCTAACTACAAAGTCAGTTTAGATACTTGTATTTTTGGTTCTTTAGGTTCTGTTCCTTCATATACGAATAAGGTTTTAACTAATATTGGTATAAACAAATCAAAAGTGGATACAATAATAAAATCTAGTGTATTTTTAAACATTGAAAACTCTGCAAAAATTTGGCACTTTCAGTGGTCTGATAAAACGTCTAATGTTGATTTTTAAATTTGACTTTGAACTAAATTGCCTGACACTTATATCTAAAACTTCGGTTTCTTTGTTGATGCTAATAAACAAAAGAAAAGGAATGATGTGTGGACTACTTGAGATTTCAGAATTTAGAACGACAAATCACAATCGTATATTGAGTTGTCCATCTATGAATATCTTACTACCAAGCATTACTACCAAGCATTACTACCAAGCCTCGTCCTTCGCACTCTTTAGATGTGTCACTATGTGATTTCTTTTTGTCTACTATACTGAAATATCTGATGAATTGGATCCGATTATCCTCAGTAGAAGAAATTCAAAGTACATTCAATGGGCCACCTAAATTCAATATGTTGATAGTTTTCAGTCATTTGCCAAAAGATTTATTACCTTGTAATATCGAAATTTAATTGAAATAAAAATTATAACCTTTTTAAAAATAATGTTATTCTTATAATTAAAATATTTAGCATTTTTAATTAAAAATTGTTTTTTTTATTATTACATAATATTAATTTCAAATTTTCAGTGATGTACAATCCGTCATCTTTGTACAAGAATTCAAAAGCATAATCGTATCGGTAATGATAGTAAGAGTGCTGAAAATATATTATTAAACCAATTTAAAAGAGTGTTGTATAAGACCTTGATAATCAAATTTCATAACAACTCCTTCGTAGAAATTAACTATATTATTGAACATACTTATGACATATCTTATCAAGTTATAAATATGTTCAATAATAAATCTGTAACCCCTTTAAGCTTGTGTTCCGTTATAGTCTATCAATTTAAATCAAACACATTAGAGAGACTTTCCGTCATATCTCCACCAAAGTACAAGAGCATATTCAAAATAGTGGAAATAGTAATATTGTTTGTTCATTGAAGAAAATGTAATTGCAAAAAAATATTTTATTAAATGGCGTTCTAATTAATTATTTAATTTTATTTATATTTAGATCTTTTTGACATTCTTTTGAACTAGTTTATTGTGTATGGTTGCTTTTTGATTATATTTCTTCAAACAATAATTTAATATCGATTTAGATTTTTAAATGGGGTTAGCAAAATTATTATAATAAAAATCAGTTAATAAAAGAATCGCGTTTAATTTATTATTTGCCGATAACATTCTACTGACTATTGTCAGTAAATAATATTGGTAAATTTGTGTTCTTAAATTCTAAGTTTTTTTCGTTTTTAAATTAAATGATGATTTCCATTTTATAAATAAAACATAATATTAAATTGATTTAACCTTTAATTTTTTTTATTTACTGGATATTATGACACTTTTTGAAAAATTTATATACTATTTTCCTTTATATTACATCTCTATATTGCAACAATTTTGAAAATGAATAACATCATGCAATAAATAAGTGTATTCGCCAAAATATAATTAAATAATAAATCACTTATGTTAATTTTGTTTCAATCCGCCACCTACATTTTCAATTGAAAATATTTATATCGAATAGGTTCAATACAATAATTGTTTTTCTAAACTTTCAAATTAATCAAACCTCATGAATTTATCAAAGCCAACAAGATGTCAATTATCAATAAATGAGAAAATGCTTATTATTGAGACGGAAAAGACAACAACCAATCGAAGTGAAATTTTCAAAATTTTCAATAATCGGAATTCTTAGATCTAAAAAATCGATAAAAACTGCTGTTGATGATGAAATTGAAACAAAATATAGCATATTGAAGTTATCTAAATATAGCGTTGTTGAAAATGTTGTTTTAATTTGGTTTAAACAATTAGGAAGTTAAAATATTCTAATTAATGGACTGCTTTTGCAGGAAACGTCGAAACAAATAAATATGAATAGAGTGTGTCTGAAATTCAAACAAACAATCGAAATCTTTTGCAGCTGAATTCGATTGTATTTAAGGCAAAACAAAGGCAAAGCTGGTGCAATCAATATGAGAGAACTTAAAATTTGGCAATATACCAAGTTACAAGATGACTTAAAGGAGTTTTCACTTGATGATGTTTTCAATGTAAATGAAACTGGCTTTTTTGGAGATTGTTACAAAATAAGACATTATCATTTAATGGTGGATATTGTTCAACTGGTAAGAAGAGCAAGAACGTACCACAGTTTTAATTGGCTCCAACATGATAGGTAGTTAAAAAATTATCTTTTTTAAAAAAAATCTAATTAAAAAATTATTTTTAAAAAATCTAATATTCCTGTGCTGTATACAGCAAATATTAATGGGTGGATGATAGCAAACATTTTTGAGATGTTTCTTTAATCATGCAATAGAAAACTCTGACACGCAAATAGGAAATCTTGTTTGTTTATTGATAATTATTCTGTTCATATACCAAATATTTTGTTATCAAACATATCTATTAATTTCTTTAATTTAATACAACTATTGAAGATCGGCTAATGGACCAGGGGATTATTCAGGGACTTTTGTTAATGCAATAAATCTACTACATTGAAAATAAAAACCTTACAATTTTAATTTGTTAGATTTTAGGAAACAGTAACTGAAAAGTATATCAAAATATTTAAAGAGAAAAATTCGGTCAAATTATCAAAAATATAACCAAGGCAATCATTGAATAAACTCAATCGTTATTTCAAAAATTGTACTGATTCGAAAATGCTTAACATTTCCCATGAGTTGGATGGCAAATTTACTAAATCAAAGTAGTTAATAAATAATCAGGCTGCGGTTAGGTAGCAGAATACAAAATAATTTTTAAATGTAATCAGTAGATAGATAGTAAGGCATTGGAACATCACACATACATTACACCCCAGGATTAATGTTGTCATGAAACTTAATCTTAATGTTTTTAGTTGGTAATTTAAAAATTAAATCAAATTAGGTAATGTCACGTTAATGTTTTTAAATTACTCCTGTGTATTTATTTGGGAAAAAATGTTTGCACACAAATGACATCATTAGATTAATTTAATTGTTGAAATTTGATTTTTTTACTTTTTAAAATTTTTCAGGCTTTTTTTATCTGGCGAGCAAAATTTATGTGCAATTACATCTTTTAATCGTATTTTTAAAGGTTTTGCGAATTATTTACAAATTTTAGGCTTTTTAAGAGGTCATTAGTAGATAGATAGGGGAAGTAAACCTCTGCACACATTCAGTAGACCCCCCCTATACGTAATCGGATTATTACATTACTGTTTTTAAATTTTTCTAATGTAAATAGGCGGCGGCACAGATTTGTGTGCATTACATAATGTAATTAATCTTCTCGCGAGATTATTACGTATGAGAGGTTACTTTTTCCTGTGTATTTAGTTGGGAAAAATTATTTGCACACAAATTATGTCATGAGATTAATTTCATCTTTTGAAATTTTACGTAATAGGATTAATAGAGGTTACTTTTTTCCTGTGTATTTAGTTAGGAAAATTTTTTAGCCTTTTTAGGTTACAATGTTTTTATAGAGTATTTAAGCGGTTATATTTTTTATAGGCTTTTTAGTTGGGGAAAATTTTTTATATGAATTTTTTATAGGAAATCATGTTGTTTAAATAATATTAAAATTTAAAATTTTTTAAATCAAATTTTTCTGGGAATTTGAATGAACAGTCTAAATTTTTGAAAAAATATGTTCTTTATATCAGATTTCAAAGATTTTTATACCAAACTGCTGAAAACGTTTTGGCAAACCTTTCTCACAAATAAAAATTTTTCGAAAAAATATTTCTTCTCAAATAAGTTAAACAAGAGTCTATTCGATAGAAACATTTTCGCTGATTCTAAATATGTTAACCTAAAATCGCCAAAGTTAATACTTGATGAAATAAAATAGATTTTGTGGTGAAAAAAATCTCAAAACTCAGAGTTTAGTGCTCAGAGCTCTGTGCACAGAGAATTGCTATCGACTCAAATTTAGTATTATTTTATTCAAGAGGAAAAAGTGACTATGCAAAGTTAAAATATCGTCTCGATAAAAAGGATTCCTAACGAAGATATTCAGCTATCCTTTCGGATTTGGTAACTTTTTTCGAAAATTGAAAAAGTATCTCAAATTAGTCAAAGAGGTATCTATTTGATAGAGAATCTTTCACTAATTCCAAATATGTAAGTATATACTCACCAAACCGTATAGATAAAACGTTATACTGAAAAAACTTGTATTTCATTTTTGGGAGTCTGGAGGGAATTATGAATTTTGGAAAGGGTAACTCAAATTTGAACATTAAAGTATCAATTAGATAGAAAATTTAAAATTGAATAGGAAAAAGTTAGTAAAAAATCAAGGAATCTTATACATAAAAAGTTATAGAGAAACAAATACTTTATTTGGGAGTCTCCGAGGAACTTATTAAATAATAA
>MQRL01366769.1:0-10021 GCA_001938525.1 Dugesia japonica
TTAAAAATCTTCTCAATTAATTTATTTCTTAAATTCTAAAATTTAAAAATATTCTCGTAAAATTTCATTTTCATTTCATTAAAATCTATCTACTAAAAAGTTTTAAAGATGAGATTAGAGATATAATTAATTAACTAACTAATTTAAATAGTATATGTATTTATGTTATTGTAATTGAAGGAAGAAACTCGGGCTTACTGAAATTTATTTAAAATTTACACAAATTAATTAATATTATTAAAACACATATCACAATCCCCTTATTTTTAGAAGTTGATCATATATTTGGGATTTTGCTTCCTCTCTCTCGTTGGATATAGCCTTTGTATTGTTCTGAGTTGTCTATAAGAACACGTTTTACATCACTGTTGAATATGTGGCACTAATGATTGATTCTTCAACCGTTTCTTTTTTATTTCTGAATTCTACATTGAATCGTTTTACTTGGTGAAGATTTCGACGAATTACTTTTATTCCATCATATAATTTAAAATTATAATTGCTGAGAAACTTGCTTGCCATCCACGATCCTGTATATCTTTTTTTAAGTAACCTTCTATCTTCGGTTTTTAACATCACCCAACCTCCAATCTTTAACGTAGTGTTCTTATTTTCTGCTTTATGTTCTCTGTTTTCTCTTTTCTGTAATTCTCTCCCTTTGTTTTTTAAAGTTATTCATCTTGTCAATTTCTACATTTGCAGTCAAAATATTTGCTTTCAAATCCATCTTTTTTTCAAATGGAATTTTATAAGGTGAGACCTCCAATTATTTGTTATTTGATGATCTCATACTTTTCAACAAAAGGAATTGATTTAACCCACGATTGGTTATGTGACTTACAAGATGCATATGATTTGTATTTGGTTGTTCTAAATACGCGTCCTATAAGCCCATTACCCTGATAATAATATGGTGCTGCCATTCCCATGTTAATCAACCTATTCATAAATGCCTTAATTAGGATTTATTCTTTCATTTCATAAATATTAAGACATTGCATTCTCAGTCTCTTGGCGTAATCCGTTATAGATTCGCTCTTTACCTGTCTTATCCCAAAGACAGCCATTGTCAAGCTTATCTTTGACTTTTTCACTTTATATAAGTTTATTAAAATTTCTTCGTAGCTTTCCATGGTTTGTTTAGATTCGCCAAATTTTGGATCGCATCTAATTTCACTTATAAGATCTTCGTCATAGTATTTTAAAAAGATTGCCTTCTCGCTTTGAATGATGCCAATATCCTCAAATAGTTTCACGAATTCTTTACCTGCATTAAGGTGCTCTTTGGTCGTTGAAGGGTTCTCCCTATTTTTCTTGAAGATGAACAGTTCTTTTTCCTTAAATATGAACTTTTTTATTATTACGGGCTGCTTACATGTTAGCTTCTAAAATCGAAATAATTAAAAGATACGATTAATAGATAAGTAAAAATATATATTTCATAACAATCAATATTAAAACAAATTTTAATTGTTATTTTAATATAGGATATGGAATTAATTTATTTGTGTAATAACCTATTGTACCAAATCTTTTTATTTTTATAATTTCACAATTATATAAAAATATTATAGATAGTTATTCCTATTTTATAAATGAAGTAGTTAAACAAAAAATTGAATGAGATTTATATTGACTAATAATATTATATTGTTCAGGTAGATAATTAGTTGCAGATGTGAACATCCCCTACCAATGTTTTGAAAATTGAATCATTTTGTGGTCGAGAAATTTGAAAATTCTATTTTTTTGAATAAAAGTTTTTGGTGAATTTAATGGTATGATTTCGAATTTGATATGGTTGGGATTAAAATAAAATTCTGTATATGAATATAATTTTAAATTTTTGAAAACATGCTTTGGTCTCGCTACAAAAGTAGTAGCACATCAGAACACTTGAAATTTTTTTAAAGAATTTCTTAGTGAATATTAAAAACAAACGATTAAGTATTTCTTAAACTCGATAAATAAATAATACATTTCAATTCCAGTATTATAGTCAATATTTGTCTACTTTTTACCAGTGCAGTGAATAATTATGAACATCAAACAAAAAAAAAGAAACAAACTTAACTTAACAAGATACAATTTTAAAGAAAAACAAGCTGAACAAGTTGAATTATAAAATCAAGAAAAAACAATTGATTAATTGATATACAGTCAACCATCATTAATCCGAAAAATTAGAAATCGATTTCCTCTCGGATTGTGAATTAATTCGGATAATGAAGGAATTTAAAATCTATATGATCGACAGATTAATGATGAAATTATTAAGAAAAAGACAGTTATTTATCTTAAAAATCATCTAAAGTTTTTTGTAGAGTTTTATTTTGAATTAATTTCTGTAAATCAACTTTGACTTCTTTTAAATTTTTTACTGTATCATTGGTTATTTTTTTAGCTGTTTGAAGAAAACTTGCTATGATGACAATTTCAATTGCATGGAATAAATTGCTTGGACTAATGTTGTAACTATCATCGATCTGACCATCTTCAGCACTATGTACAACATCTTCAACAGTGTATTCTTCTTGACACAGTGCAATGGTTTTATCAACATCAATGACTTTCTGTTTGAATCATATCCTCTTCAACCATTATTTGGTCAAGCTCATTCTTGTGTGTCTTAAGAACGGGATCCGATGACAAGTTTTCTTCAGCATAAGATCCGTGAAGACCTGGATTAATCGCAACCTTTTTGAAACAATTTTTGATGGTTTCTACTTTCACAGCTTCCAAACCTTCATGTATAAATATCTTTCAAATTCCGAATGCTTCTCCTAGATTGAGGAGCATGAAATTTTCAATATGCCATCAAAGTCTGTACTTCAGAAGACAGCCAAGAACATGCTTTTCAGACTGTTTCCAACGAATCCTGAAGTCTTATAAAACTGTGGCACAGATAATAACAGAAAAAAGAATGTCAACATTCAATTCAAGATGAGCTAGAAGAATGACTGATAAGCTTCTTGATGCATTGTGTTTTCTGAAAGCCTATTTTTTATTGAAAAATAAATCTTAATACATATTAAATAACATTCTTTATTTTTTATTTGCCTGTTTGAATTATTTACTGAACACAACTCGTATATTATTAGTATAACTATTTCTCAGAAGGATATTAATATTTTTATAAATTTACCATTTTTACCGATGTTACCGGTAATTTTTGTAATTTTTACCATTTTGCCGATACTTTAAAACACGATAAAAGCTCAACCCTAGTGAAAATGAAACATTATTCAGTAATTTTTTTTGAATCGGGAAAATGTCGAATCATGGGATGCAAGAAACCAATCATGGATAAACAAATCAATTGCAAAAATCTCAATATCTAAATAGGTGGTATACAATCAATTACTGTAACATGTGATCTTGAACAAGGGGTGAATTTATATAAACTAAGCAGTGTATTAGATTGTTGGTTCGTACCAGAATTATTTCCAGCATTAAGAGTCAACAAATACAAGCCATTAGGTGTGAATGTTTTTGCCAGTGGAAAAGTTATCATTCTTGGACTTAAATCATTGGATTATCATGAAATTATCAAAGAAATTGCAAAATATATAAAATATTGTTTAAATCAATCAAATTAATTATTAAAGAATATTTTGTATAAATGTAAAAAATTTCTTTTATTATCTTACAATTTCACAATGAACTAATAACAATGAAATGAATTGGAACGTCAATCAACTGTTCGGAAATTTAAAAATCACCGTTTTTAATTGCTGGATAAGCTGATTATTGTAAATACTGAAGACAGTGTAGAAATTGAGAAATCAAATAACATGAGTGGACGCGATCTTGAGAAAATGAGTCAAGCAATGAAACAGTTGAATGCTGATTTAGAGTTTAAAGAACAATCTTTTGATCATCTTTAATTACCAGGTCACAAATAACAATTTTGGATGTTATTGGGCGAAACTTGGAAGAAATGCCAAAATCGATACAATATTGACTCAAAATTGCCCTAAATGGTTTTAAAAAAATGATCCACAAAAAGTTACATTGTGGAATATCAAACGAATAATGTATGATTATCAATGACTGATGTTGTTTATGTATGTTTATTTTTATAATATAATTTCGATATCAATTTTTTTTACTGTTTTTTTAACATTAGATTAAATTTGTAATGTAAATTATAACAAATATAAATTATGGAAATTGTTGTGATAATAATTATAATTATAATAACAATAATAATAATAATTATTATTATTATTATTATTATTATTATTATTATTATTACTATATTAATAATAATAAGTGAAATGCAAATTCATGGTTTTTCTAGATAAGTTCATCACAATAGTTATTATACTAATAAAAATGATAAAATTATAAAATTAGTAATAATAAATCTTCATGGTTTTCCAAATAATTTATACT
The DNA here is from genome assembly GCA_001938525.1 of Dugesia japonica. NCBI lineage: Eukaryota > Metazoa > Platyhelminthes > Tricladida > Dugesiidae > Dugesia > Dugesia japonica. The sequence continues at coordinate 4,399 of MQRL01366769.1, forward strand.
TTGGACCATGATGTAATACTTTTGATAAATTTTGTAAATAATATAATCGTAAAAACAGAGCAAATCAAAATAATACTGTAAACAATTTTTGAATCGCTCCTGTTAAATATGTAACTCTTTTATTATTTACTAGCATATTATTTCAAATATGTCTCAACAGTGAAATTTATTTATGATTAATTCTTTAATTGATAAAAGAGTAAAGGTTACATTAATTAATATTATAATTTTTATTAATGTTTTATTTAGGAAAGTTTAACTAGTAATGAAATGACAATGTGGCTTCAATATATATTACATTAGAAAACAAAGTAACATAAATTATTAAATCAATTTTATTGATTACATAACTTTTAGTTGGATAGAAAACAAGACAAAGCTAATTATTTAAAATGTGGATTCATGAATGACAATAAACCTTCCAATGTAAGGTTAGTTATGTATTTTTTTGTTTTAAATTTTTTTCTTACGATGTATTAAATTGGAAATATTATTTTTATTCTTAATAATTTTTTATGACATTAAATAAAAATTTTCATTTTTGAATTTTATTGTTATTTTCATTGTTACATTAATAAAATCATGCTTTAAAAATACACATTTTTATAAATGTTAATAATATAACATACTGAATATCAAAATTGTAACCTTTTTCTCACGGAATATTTGCTTAGCTTATCTATAAATAAAAATGTTTTTTTATCTTAGAAATAGATATTTTTTGATGCAATTAATCTCTGTTATTGATCAATTGAAAATTTTAAAGAAAAGTGAAGAGAACATGATTTTATAATTTTAATACCATAATAATAATAATCATAATAATAATCATAATAATAATAATATTAATAATAATAATAATAGTAATAATAATAACGATGCTAAAAATAGTTTGGATAATAATTAAATTATTGCTTATATTGTCTCATTAGATAGGTTTTAACCATAATTGTTCATGTCAAGAACCAAAAATTTTTTTAGATATAAAAAATTATTAAAGTTATTATAGAAACTTTAAGGAAATAAAATTCGCTTAACATCAATTCCGTATTTTATGAATGAAATATATAATTTTTTAATCACTTTTTAAATTTATATTATGTAACATTAAGTAACTAAGAAAAATATAGATATAAGAAAACGAAATAATCAATTTTTTGAAGAAAATGTGGAAAAGGAAAAGAGAAGAAGAATAACAAAAAGTTCTGATAAATATGTTAGAGAAACTGATTTTAAAGGAGCATATGTTAGCCTCCAGTTTAAGGTAGATCAGTGTGAAATGAAAAGTGTTTATATACCTGATTATATAAAAAATAAGGTGAAGGAAGAAGTCAAGAAATTCCAAACTGTAAAGTTCAATTTGGAATCCATGCCAAATTCGAAAAGAAAGAAGAGGATGATCAAGAGAAGGAGATTAAGGAATGGTTATGAAAATATAAAGCCATGGAATATTCAGAAGAGTATTTACAGAGAATAACGGAAAAAGCAAATGGTACGTATTCCAAATTAAGTAGTGGGTGGAAAATCAAAAGAATACTGGTGCTGAGATTCATTAAGGTGAAATTTTCTCCAGTAATTTATCTATCTGGACGATCATATAATTAAAACCCAAAATCATTAGATCGATCAAAAGCTATAGTGAACGTGTACAATACAGATAATATGTGTTTCATATACAGCATCTTGGCCGTTTTAAAATAGGATGTTGTTAGGCATTATCGTTGGCGTCCACAAAAATATGAATGTTTCCTAAATAAGTAGATTTACGATGAACAAAGGATGCCAATGAAGCTCATCAATATTCCAGAGTTTGAAAGGAGAAACAATTTTTCCATTACAGTATTTAAATATAATGATTTGATCGATAAAGAAGATGATGCGATTTTGTACAAAATTTACCTGTGGATGTAATTTTCAGATCAAAAAACCGGAATGGACGTAAAGTGAATTTATTGATTTTGGAAAATGAAAATAACTTTCATTACACAGCTGTGGTAAATGTAGAACGTTTGTTAAATCTATGAGATCGGACTCTAAAATATCAAATTCAAAGTAAATTATGTTCTAAATATCTTCATGGTTTTCGCTCTCATTCTAAATTTGATCAACATGTAGCTTTGTGTTCCTTAATTATAGAAAAAACAACATTGTATACAATGCAGGAAGAGAAGAAATTGCGGTTCAAGAATTTGGAAAAAACAATACCACCAACTTTTGTTATTTACGCAGATATTGAAGCGATTCTGAGCCCAGAAGATGATAATCGTGTGAAACATGGTCCAATAACCATGAGCTTTTGTTAATTTTTTTGTTGCATTGTTCGAAAAAATGCTAATATTATTCTTTTTCTAGAGAAAATTGTACAAAAACACCATATAAACCCTTATTTTGTTTAGTATTACTTGCATTTTTTGAATTTTCCTCGTTAAGTTGCACAAGTATGACTTATGCTCTTTGTTTTAGTTGCACTCGTGTTGCAATGTCTTTGTTTGACTTGCATTTGTGTTGTACAGATATGGTTCATACCCTTTTTAAACATGTATTTGTGTATGTTTGTATGTATGTGTGTATGTAAATGGTTCAGTATGTATGAGTGTATATAGATTATTATGCGGGTGTATGGTTTTATTATGTGTGTGTATTGGTTTCATTATGCATGTATTAGACTTAATATGTTTGTATTTTAACATGTTTATTAGGTTTTCTCAAGTGTAAATACTATAAAATCCCTCAAATGCGATATAGAACACAATATAATACCTTATAAAAATATTTAAAAACGTTAAAGAAACCCTTTAATGACTTACATGACAATATAAATTTCTAAGACTATATAAAACCATATAAAACAGTATATGCTACATGAATTCCAATAAAATCATATTACATCCTATAGAAACATAATGAATCATTATAAAAACACTATACATGACTATAGGAATCCTTTAGGTATCACATAGAACTCCTATGAAAACCTATGGAAACCCTGTGAAAAAACAAATAGATACCTCAGAAATCACTAAAATTATATAGCAATTCTTTAGAAGCATTCTAAGACTAATGAAACACTATAGAAACTCAATGAGAACATATAAAACCCAACAAACGTCTATAAAAGCCATATAAATATCATATAAACTTATAGTAAACTTTTAAAACATTATAGAAATAGATGTATAAACCCTCATTAAGGTTCATCGGTTTGCTGTAATTTAGATGATTCAATGGCATTATTTAATATACTGTTATATTTTAGATGTCAATAGAGTCTAACAAAAAACCCAATAGAGCTTCATACTCAGTAAACTAATTGAGTCTTATACACAGTAAACCAATGGATATTATACACACAATACAATCTATAGAGTCACTAGATTCATACATTAAACCCTATAGAGTCATATAATACATAAAAAATACCTAATAGAGTTATATAATATACATGATAAACCCAATAAATTCGTATAATACACACATTAAACCCCATGAAGTCAAATAATACACACAATTAACGCAATATAGTGTTATAATACACACATAATATACTCTATATATTCATATAATACACACAATACATGAAATAATGTCATACCATACACCCAAGAATGTCATATAATATACGCAAAATACTCAATAAATTCATTTAAATACACAGAATAAACCTAATACTTACAAATAAATACACATAATTAACCCAATATAGTCATATAATACAAAACATAAATCCATTAAGACATACAATACACAAAATTAACTAATAAATTCATTAAATGCACACAAATAACTACATTGAACCAGTTAAAATCTTATACTAAACTCCATATTTATAGTTAAATGCGTATAATAAACCCAAAATAGTCATATAATACACATAATATACCCTAAATATTCATATAATACACACAATAAACTCTATATGGTCATATAATATACATAGAAATATCCCCAATAAAGTCACTTTAATACAAATAAATAACTTAATATACTCTTATACATAGAAAACCAATGGGTCTTATACACTAAATACTATAGAGTTATATAATTCACATATTTTACATAATCTATGGAAACTAAAGGTACTATTATATATATTTACACAATGAATCCTATAAAGTCAAATAATACATACAATAAACCAAATAGAGTCTGATACACATGAAATTAATGGATATTATTTCCAGAAAACCAATAAGTCTTATACACATTATAAACCCAAATTGTTTTTATACACATAAAACCAATGGGTCTTATACATAGAAAACCAATGGGTCTTATACACAATATAAACCTAACGGGGCCTATAAATTTAAATAATAATATTAATAATAATAATAATAATAATAATAATAATAATAATAATAATAATAAGAAGAAGAATATTAATAATAATAATAAATAATAATAATATTAATAATAATAATTAATAATAATAATAATAATAATAATAAATAATAATAAATAATAATAATAAATAGTAATAATAAATAGTAATAATAAATAGTAATAATAAATAATAATAATAAATAATAATAATAATAATAATAATAATATCCATGACGAATTATGTGAGAAAATTGACACGATTAAAACAAATAAAAATATTCATTGTTTACATTAAAATTTCACACTTTAAGAACATTTTAATTAATAATAATAATTATTATTTCATAGAGAAATACTCAATGCGTAACGCTTTAAATTTTTCATGAACTCATAGTTGAAGTGTGATAGTTCCCATGCTAATAAAAAATATACACGCAAATATGTAAAAATTCACTTATACATTTAAATAATAATTAATACGTGAAGTTTTACACGCCATTAAAAAATTATTATTATTAATAAGGTATGAAAATTGACGCTAAAGATGTGAAAATTTACACCTATAAAAATATTTGAATAATATTTATAATAATAATATTAATTTCATATGGATAAAATAATATTTGAGGCTCATCATTTTTTCATGAAAGTTCACGCCAAAGATGTGAAAATTTACAGTTTACATTAAGGTGTGAAAGTTCAAACTTTTAAAAAAAAGTACAAATAAATAACAAAAATGATATGTTTTTTAATATTCATACATCAATACAGATGATTAAGGTGTGAAGTTCATGCCAAAAGTGTGAAAATTCATACCCATAAAAAAACATTTTAATAATAATGTTGGGTTTTCACTAATTTAAAAAAAAATATTATTTCTGTAGGTGCACATTCATGAAAACCACAAGAATTTTGCGTCGTGAGTCCCCCTCACGCTCTCGGTTTGGTTCCGGTGACTCCTTGTTACGGGAGTGCAGTAACCGCCCCTTTGGTTTGGGTCCAGTGGACCAGAGTGTTAGTCTGTCTTTGGAATATATTGTTTCTATTTATGTGCGATTCATTATAAAAACTTCAGCAACATTTTTTCTCCTCTCTCTTTTTTTTTAAGCCGATATATTTCTTTTTAATAAAAGTTTTATATAAAAAATGTGATAATTCATCAAATTTTGAAAACTAGTAAACATATTAATTCAAAATTCATTTTTCAAATCCAAAACATTTATTTGGATGCAATTCTATAAACAACTAAAACAATTTAAATCTTTTTGAGGAAAAGAAAATCAAAACAGCTCTTTGTAGG
>MQRL01372838.1:0-12285 GCA_001938525.1 Dugesia japonica
GAGCCGCCGATCCCTCAGAAAACTCTCGGTACTCCCCCAGGAAGAATTATTAAAAGTGTGCATGTTACCCCGGCATTAATGTAAAAGGAAGGAAGAAAGCCAGAAGAGTTCGCCTATACTACAGCAAAATGGGTACTCTCACACTCAGGAAGAGATAACCTAGCATAATAAGGGAAGACTTAATCAAGGAAATTAAAGGAAGTTTAAAGGAAGACTTATTTAACGAAAATTAAAGAAAGTAAAGCAAGGAAGATGATTTTAAGACTGTGATGACAAGTATGGAGCAGCATGATAGTAAAGTAAGTTTAAAATCTGGAAAAGGAGTGATTGCCTCCTCAGTAAAGACAATTAGGAGAAAAATTTATTCTAGAAACCCAAACCACAAGTATTACAAAACCAAAACCGAAGCACAGCGAGAAACCAACTAACCAGACTCTGACAAGAAGATTCCGACTCGGAAAATAGGAAACCACTTACAAGGTCCAACACAACGGGATTATTTACCTCAAGCTCAGTTCTAAAAGAAAACTAACTTTCGAGGCAAAAATCATCAAGGAAACTAAAGAACTCATCACTTTATTTGGACCAGGAAGAGAATATTTGTTGACTCAGGAAACCAGAATTCGACAAAACAGTATCCAAAACTAAAACGTTTGTAACCATCAGCTCTAACAGTAGTCCGAGTGATAAGGAAAATAAAACTAACCCGAAAACCACATCCGGTAAAATTTCGGTAGCTAGTAACTGATCAAGTGGGATAAGTTATACCTCAGAGGAATCAGAAATTACAGAAGTAACAGACAGTAATCAAGTAAACACCGACTCAGTGGTAACACGGTCAAACAATTTAGAAACCGAAACACTCACATTAACAAACCAAGACCCGAAAATAGAAACTAATCTAGTAAAAGATAAAAGCATGGCAAACAAAACTGAAAGCCAACGACCAGAGTGGAAAATAAAATTTGATGGCGAATATTTTAGTGGAATACCAGAGAAGTTGGATGAATTTATCCAAAACTATGAAATGTACGCCAAAACTTGTGGTTGGGACGAAGAAGCAAAAAGAAAGCGGTTACCTGCTTATTTGACAGGAGTAGCTAAAACTGTGTTCTGGGATCACACTAAGGGCATGGAAGCCATACCCGAAATGGAAAGATGTGGTGAAAATATTAACCGATAATTTCCAAAATTTTAAGTTGACTGGCCAAGACTTCGAACAATTTACCAATCGAAAACAGCAGCGAGGAGAAACTCCACAGACTTATATGATGGAACTCTAGAGACGCGGCAAACTAGCCCTAGCAGATAAACTGGAAGATAGTAAAGTGCTAGCCATATTCTTAAATGTTTTACGCGATGAGAACGCCAAGCTAATAGTAAAGTTGAGTAAGCTAGTGACTCTACAGGATGCTCTAGCCACGTTGCGAATTGCAGCAGATAGACCTTCCAAACGGATATTCAAAGTTGAAGGACAGACAGAGGAGACCACACCAAGGATATCGGACTTCATACCTAACACCCAATCAATGATGAAAACCCTGACTCCAGGGCAAGAACGGAATAACAGGAATGATTGGCCCAACTACCCACGAGGAAATGGTGGAGGATTTAATATCCCTCGGAACAATTGGCAAAATAACCGAGATATACAATGCAATACCTGTGGAAGAAGGGGGCATATAGCCCGCGATTGTAGAAGTAGAGGCATTATTAATAACAACAATCGATTTTGTACCTATTGCAAGAAGACCGACCACAATGTAGAAACGTGCTTTTTGAAAAACCCAACTGTCTTTTATAAGTGTAACAGAAGAGGGCATATGGCCAAGGAATGTCCAAGCGGAAATCAAGCAAGTTACAATCGAAACCCGAATGCAAATCTGGATAATCTAATGCAGAAAAACGAGAGATTGAGGCAGCGAGTAAATCAAAATAAAGGACAAGTAAACTTGGTGCACCAAAGTACTTTCGATAACGTGTACCACAATGCCCAACAAGAAAGTGATTGGCTTAAATGGCAAAACCAGGATTTGCAAGTACAGCAGGAAAGACTAGCAAGGAGAAACTTGCTAAACGAACCACACAAGAATCAATGTAATATGATCAGAACCCATAGACAAATCTATAACCAACATGACAAAACCACGGAAGTTATCGAAATGGAAGACACGCGGAAACAACTCTTGATTACATCACCAGAATTCGAGTGGACTAATGAAATCATCTATAAAACAATAGAAACATCAACCACAACCACCTGGAGAAGACGAGTGACGAATCAGTTACTTCGATTATACCAACACCCACAAGTACATACAAAAGTAAAAGCTAATTGGCAGAAAATAATATCGGATTACATCGCCGAGCTCAATAAAGAAACTCAGTTAGAAGACTATGAATTCGAAATTCAATATGTATGGCATAACAACCCGGAGGTAATCCCGAAACGACTAAAGCTGGTACTAAAGGAAATGACAGTTCGTCACCTAAAAGAAGCTATTAACTGAATAAAATGGAGAGAATTAAACGGTATTAAAGGTATGACGGTAAATCCGTTTCTCGAATCACCACCATTTAACGATCAACAACAATGGAATGGAAAATGGAATAGGCACAGACTGCAAATAGGTAATATATGAATCAATATTCTTCTAGATGATAAGAATCTAATCTATTACGGGGCACAACCTCACGAAACAACCGATATCAAACTGATAAACCGGGGATTGGTCTTCAGACTCCAAATAGTAATTCAGGAGATAGAAACAGACGAGTTATATCATAACCTCAAAGTAACATTTATAAAAGAAATAGTTCCTACTCAGGCTCAAAACTACCTACGAAAACGATTTGAAAAGTTGAGACTAAGGGACTATCCAGACCTGGAACAAAAGGAAGCCTCGCGATTATCCTTAGCCCGAATTAACGAGATACTTATAGCTGCCCAGAAACTCCATGATACGATAAAGAGGGGTGTATACTTGAAGTTGACCAATCGATTAGTAGAATTATTAGAAGTTATGAAATTGATCACAAATTTTGAAAGCGATTGGACAGAATGGTTACCTGTACATTATGATTTGGTAATATCCAACATGGGATTATCAGAATACAAAGTATGGTTGTATAACCCAGAAGGTAATATGAAACTGACACTCACGGGATTAATGGTAAAAGATCTGGAATCGGCACTTAATCAAGCAGGTTATCCATGTGTAACTGATAAATATGTATGTACTCCAAGTGCAATAGTGGATTTTAATGCCAGAAAAAGACATCTCTACGATTTTGAAGTAAAGCTAGGAGAAGAAATTGATCTTGTAGTATTGGACAAACACCCTGGTATTGATTATGACATATGGGTAACGAAAACCGGAAGATCGGCATTAGAAATCATGGGGGAATGGAATATCTATATAAACAAGAAGTAGAACCTATAAAATTAAGATACTTTCCACAGTATTGGGAAAGAAAGACAAGCTAACAAAGGAGGAAAGGAAGCAGTTACTGATGACGCGTAAAGATTTTCTCAAACAACGATTAGAGAGAAGAGACGGGAAATGCAACATGATAAGAATGCGACAAATGCCGTCAAGGGAAGTAGTAGCAATGCGTAAAGTGGAGGAAATGGTTAAACTATTCCATCAGAGTCAGTCTCCTCAGCAAAGAGGGAAGCATAAAAAAGGTGGATATGATAGTATTGGAAGGATTAACTATCCGACATGTTATAAAACCAAATAAGAAGTGGTTATGGCCAAAATCACTCAAGTCATATAAAATGCAGGCGGGAGCAACAATGATCATATTGGCCAAGAAAGAAGATCATATTTTCCTACACGATATTAAACCAGGAGAGACCACTGAAATCAAGCTACGCCTCGGAAAATGACAATAGATATTCCTATACCAAAAATGCCGGATACCGATCAACTTATATTCAACATGATGAGTCTGTATATACAAGAAATATTACCGGTAGAAAATGAACGTCTCATAAATACGTACGGAGAAAGCAAAGCCCAAGTAAACATGGTCAGGAATAATGGATCCAAAATCCCAGTCCTGACATCGGATGAGGAGGAGGAGGAAGAAACCGCAGACGATACCGTCAAACCCAAACTATTACCGTTTAAACAAGAATTTGTTGGCCCTTTCAGGTCCCCTCAAGCCAAGCGGATATCAAAGATAATTTCTGATTTCTGTTATTTTCTGGGAAAAATACCCAGGGCAAAATTTTGGAATGCAATAAATTTACTAACGGATTTGTCAAAATATACCGAAATAGTAAAAAAGAACGTAATTAGTGGAAATCTATACTCAAGTTGCATACTGGTGCAGTTAAGGCCAGTGCCAAGGGAGATGATTTTCAGGTCACCATAGAATATTGGACACCAAACAAGAAACCCAGAAAGGAACAAGAATTGGCCTTAATGTACATTCCACATTTCGATAGCACAGGAGCATCGGAATTACAAGAAACTATAGAGTCGTTGGATATAGCTGATCAACAGAGTGGCTACGTAATCACAAGTGACCATTTGTGATTTCCTATCAAGTTTGAAGGAAACAGCATTTAATGAACGTAGGGTTGAGATCAGGGGAAAATACTTTTCTCTAAATACAGAAACCCGAATATTACACTCCAGGTCCAGTAAAGTCTATGAAAGAAGTATTACGACAACTCGAAGATTTATACGAACAAGAAATCGGCAGTGGAAAACTGTTTGAAGAAGTCGACGATAGAACAATGGAGATAAATATTGAGTCATGGGAAGATAGTAAAACTTGGGGAAGCCTGCCTCGAGTAATAATGAAAATACTTAAGACACGACAAAGTTATGCAATTAATCCTTAAGTTAAATCAACTACGAGCTATAAGTCGAATGCCAGGAGACGTAATGGATGTAATATTAAATAAAGCAGTTCGCATGATAACTAATGAAGCAGTTGACGTAATAATCAAATTTCCGGATGAAAGCGAAATTCATTGGCAGGTCCAAATGAATGAAACATGGGCTAAGTTACGGAAAAGGATTATAAAATTTATGAACCAACAGTGTATCCTTGACGAGGAGGAAAATGGAACGCAACCATTAGTACAAGAAGACGACATAGTGCTCTATTATAACCAAGTAATAGAACCAGACCAAATGAGATTGCCAGTGAAATATATCGGGATTTCGCCAGGAACTAAATTGAAAATGTATGTAACAGCAAAGAAGGCGGAGAGACGACGACCACGGGTCTCGGAGAAAAATGGAAACAGGAAGCCAGAGAAGTAGTGGAATATTATATCGAGGAGATACATCCACTAGTATTCGCAAGAGCTAAGCTCCCTAAACAAGAACAGGGTAAACCACGAGTGGAGATGGTAGCAGTTCTGACAAACACACCCGCCAAGGATCAGAAGCCAGAGGACAATTTACCAAAATTATTCGAATTGCTAGTCGGTGATAAGTTAATAAAGCCAGAAATCATACGTCGATCCAATATAATCCTACAACAAGATCTGGCAGTAGAAGACCTCAGAAAACTACGACGGTTAATTATGGCCATCAAGGTATCCCATGTGTGGGATCCGATTCAATTCAATAAAATTTTGGTTTAATGGCGAAAAGCGGAAATGGGACAAGCCACTCCCTTGAAAATCAAATTTAGAATAATCGATCTGGAAAGAGACAAGATTACGGTTAAGATACCGGTATATAATACGGTAAAACACTTACGGGATAAGCTACCATTTAAGCCACCCGGATGAGGATGAAATAATAGAAGATACCACTCCAATCGGTCTAATGAAAATAAATTTAGTTAAACCTAATACATTATGGATTTTCCAGAATTAGGAGGTACTCTCACTCGGAAAGACGCAGACCCTTACAAGGCAGCAGATAAAACGAGACCAATAAAAAACACAAAATATTCACCTCCAACTAGGAAAAGTGAAGAAATAAGGGTCAAAGGGTCAACACGAAGTAAAAAATATGATCCTAGCAAGGTAGATTTGGATGAAGAAGATGTATTGGAAGAACAACCATTATCACCAATATTGAGTAGAATAGCAAAAGAATTGCCCTCCTCAGTTATGGACGTTTTAATGGATACAAATCACCCCTTAGAAATGGAAAATACTATAGAGACAGAAGAGGAAGAAGTGCCGCCAAAACCAGTACGCACCCGAGTAGATGTAGAAACAATTACCGAACCTCCCATTTGAGGCAGACCAAGAACAAAACCTCCGGGAAATCCGGAGGAGGAGGAAGCATTAAAACAAAAACGATTAGCAACATCAATAAATCACTAAACCAAGAGATTAGCAACGGTATCACAGGAAAGAGATCACGAGAATTCAGCGGATGAGGACATGCCCACAGAATTAGTAATACGGCAACTATTGTTAATGCTTTACCCAGAGCTAAAGATATGGATTGGTAAATTCGAACTATCCGATGGCCTCAGACTGCTTGCAAAGGAAATAGAAGCGGCCATCAGGAAATTTCCCGCTACTAAAGGAACTAGTTATGGTACAAAAGACAACCTAGAAGGGGTAATGGATGAGTTGCTACAGGATTCATCAACGAAAGGGAGAATAGTGGAGTCTTTAGCGCATTTTTATTAATCAAACACATCTATCAATCGCTAGAAGCAAGCCGTCAAAAAACTTCATTCTTAGTAAATTACCGATATTGGATTTAATGCAAAACAAAATTGGGCCGCTGATAAAGCAGCAAGGAGGATGGAAAAGTTTATTGAGACCATATGCCCTAAACCACAGCCATCACATGAAAATGCAACTAGAGTAATAAGGATTGTTCGGGACCAGTTAAATGAGATCGAGAATGGATGGGCACGTGAGCCTCGCGGAAATTCTTGGCAAGCATTAACAACTACAATACTCTTGTTATTCTTAATTATGGGCAGAAGTGAAGCCATATTGGCATATGACTGCAATAGGATGCAAGTTGGGAAGGAAGTATTCTCATTAGTAGATACTGAGGAATGTCCAGACGTAAACCCGAAGAAAATCTCACTCCGTAATAATTCCGTTTATCACTTATATCAGGAATCAGATTATTACAAGGCCCAAGTACGCGAATGTACGGTAACAATGAAGACATTTATATTTCATTGTGGTTACCACAGTTATACCTCGATAATCGATCCGAGAACAGTGAGACATCCAGTACATCTAACGGGACAACAATGCAACGCAGGGTTCACAACTGGTAAAATTACTATCAAACATGGAACTCAGGTTGTCGCCAAGAAAGGACATGTAATCGACCAACCAATAGAAGCAGCAGGGAGTATATCGTCACATAAAGGTAACTGTGAATATGGTACGTACACTATACGAGGAAAGGTATGGCAGTATGCGGTAGCCATTGAAACCTACACAGTAGAACTCAAAGAATACGAAGAATTTTTCGATGCACAGGATTTAACTATGAAAGGAAGGTCATACTGCAAAGCAGCGGATGGATCATGTAATACAGGTACGTCGACGTTGATATACCAAGTAGATCACCAGGATTGCAAGAAGCAGTGTTTAATGAATACCAAGGACAACGTGTTATAGCACCTATTGATCAAGCTCCCAAGGAAAGTAATCTAAAAGATAGAATAGATAACTTTAAAGAAACAATAAAATCGGGCCCGAGGTCATACGATCAGCAATGGCACACCACGCCCACGGTGTTAATGTCTTCAGAACAAGATGAGACAATCCGATTAATCAAAGGAAATTCTATGTCTAAATGTGGCCAAATAGTATACAAAACAAACTATAAAGGAATATTTGTATCAGAATATCGAATAAAAACGGCACAAGCTGCAGTAATGTCCCAAGATATCAAGCTGCACCTCTATGCCAATAATAAAATGGACAACTTATTCCACCGGATGCAGGATACTATCGGACGAATGTACCACGACCTTATACAAAACGATTGCACATTAAACAAGGAAATATTGAAAGCTAGCAATGGCGGTTACAAATCCAAATAGTTTAATCCCGTTACTTCCTCTAGAAAAAGGACAATTTGGGCGAGTAGTAGGTGAAGTAATGTACCTATATAAATGCAAGGCGATAGATGCAGAATTTTCATTCAATCCCAAAAACTGCTATAATGAGATAGAAATCATCCACAATAATGAGAAACGTTATGTCCAACCAATTACTCGAATAATATCACCGCTGGGTTATAAGCCAAATATCATAAATTGTTCTAATGTATTTGAACCACAATACATAATGACAGATGGGTCCTGGATAAGGTTTCCACAACAAAAAAGGAGTCGAACCACGGAAATTCTCAATGTTACGATGAAATAAGGGAATGCAATTTACGCCAATCGATATAAATTAAGAAGAAATCTATAGCAGGGAAGATTTAGAAAAAGCAAGGGAATATATGTTGTTTCCGGTTCAAAGGATGCAAATCCTATCGAATATAGTACAATTAACCAGTGGAACTAACATTGACGGACGAGTAAATTACGATGCACTCTTATCAGCGGATCATTTTCAAAAAGCCACCGAAAATGTAATGCGGAAGATGTGGGGAAGATTTATAATATTTGGACAAGCGATGGCAGGATTGCTGGGAGTCATGTTGATAATTTCAGTAACACGGGTAGTAATTAACCAATTGTTTGCCTGTTTTGACATATACAAAAGAGAAAAGAAAGTGAATTGGAAAATGGTAACTGGAATATTCCCATTCCTAGCCAAAACCATAGTGCTTAATAGTCACTCTAAAGACATCGAAAGGATAAAACGATTTATTCGGAAGCTAGGACAAATAAGAGGATTGGACAAGGAGGTCATAATGCAACTTAGATTATTGTGTGAAGAAATGAGTAATGCTAAAAAGAAAATATCATATTTCAACCAATTCAAAGAAAGATTCAAGAACAAAAGCGAGATTAGTAGCAGTAGTGACGACGACAGAGGAGGAAGCAGTGGAATACCACACGTGCCTAGTTATAAAACCGCCATGGAATACGATGCAGAATTTAAAAGACAACAATATGAAAAAATCAGTAAGATGCAACGATTAAGAAATGCATTAAAATTTGGAGGAAATGAAAATATACCAGCACCAGCACAAATGTACTATAACGCCTATCCGCAACACGGATGGCAACCTATGAATCAATAATCACAACAGGTATGGGCACCAGGTCCCATATATAACACCCCTTATATGGGTTCACCACAAGCTCGTAATATGGCATTATTAACAGAGAACAATTTATCAACGATTGACCGAAGAATTACTGACCAAAATTTGTACTCTCCAAATAACCAAATTACTGAGGACGATAAACTAGAAACTCAAACTGTGTGCATGATGATCTCTCCGCGAGCAAAACTATTACAAAAAAGAATAAAAATAGATGGAAGATGGGTACTAGCCATTATCGATACGGGAGCAAGTACGACGTTAGTCCACAAAAGGGTACTAGAAGACTATCGACTACTCCGAATAACAATTCCTAAAGGAGTTATCATCACAGTCTCGGTGGAAAAGATCTCACTCGTTGGACAAGCAATATGTGCAGTAGAAAGTGACGGACTACGTCTATGGCGTAAACTACAAATAATGAATGAACTAACTTTCGACTGTTTATTAGGATTGGATCTCTTACCACGCCTTTGTCCAGAAGGGATATTAGACCTGCGGAAACTAACCATAAGGGAGAATCATGATCGAGAATAAGCGCCGGTAGGGTATCAGAAAACTAGAATAATAACCCAACAAAGACGATTAGCCATGGAATCAACCAACGTACAACCAAAAACCGTGACTCTCACCAGGCAGAGGCGAGCAAGGTAACTCAAACCAAAAGCGTGAGAAAACTACAAGCACATCCACCATGATAAGAGACGATTGGATAAGGTTTCAAGAGCGAGAACCTAGATGGAAAAATCAAAAGCAGCCTAAAACCAAGCATAACTCTTCAAACGTGGTATGTACAAGTCTCAGCGGGGGACCTGTATTAACAATTATGATTAAAATCAATGGTAGACCTACAACGGCATTATTGGACACAGGAGCAACAATCTCACTATTATCAATAGAAGAGATCGCGATCACGGAATATAAAAACATATTACCTACTAACACCACAGCAGATGTGACAAACGGAAGCAGTCTTAAAATTTTTGGGGAATTAGCTTATGAGGTTGAATATCAAGACAACAAAATTAAACACAAAATGATAGTAGTAGAAATGGCTGGAGAGTGTATTTTGGGTACAGACATTCTCCCAATTTTGATGAAGGATGGCATATTAAACTTTTCCACATTACAGTTGCAATCCTTGGAGGGGTATACCCACGTTAAAGATCATGAAGTATTCACTACAGAAGAAATCTTGGTATCTAGTAGATGCCAAGTCTATTGCGTAGTAAGTACGAAAAGTGCATACGAAGGATATTGCTATTTTGAACCTTATGACGGATTTGCACAACAATATGAGTTACCTACGGCAGGAGGAATAACCACAGTAAATAAAAGCGGAGAGGTACCGGTTAGCTTGGTCAATTTCACTGAAAAGGATATCAAAATCAAACCGAATTCCAGGATGGGCAGACTAACTCCCATCGAACCAGAAGCCGAAGAGATAGAGGAAATAGTCG
Source organism: Dugesia japonica (assembly GCA_001938525.1). Classification (NCBI taxonomy): domain Eukaryota; kingdom Metazoa; phylum Platyhelminthes; order Tricladida; family Dugesiidae; genus Dugesia; species Dugesia japonica. The sequence goes on from MQRL01372838.1 coordinate 10,652, forward strand.
CCGAACTCGAAATAGATAGAACATTTAAGGTGGGAACAGAAACACTATCAGATGATCAAAAACAGGCAATACTACAATTGTTGGAAGAATTTAGGGATATCTTTGCATGGACTGATGAAGAGCTAGGTATGTGTACAGCTACAATGCAAACCATTCCCTTAACAGATGAAACACCAAGCAAGCAGAAACCATATGCTATGACAGTGGAGAAAAAGGAGTTTGCAAACAAGGAAACGGCCAAATAAGTAAAAATCGGTGTGATAGAACCCAGTTGCTCACCATGGCAATCACCAGTGGTACTAGTCGATAAAAAAGACGGGACACAGCGATTCTGTATCGATTACAGGAGATTAAATGTGCAAACTAAAAAAGATACGTATCCGTTACCGGATATCAATGAATTACTTCAACTACTGTGTAACGCTAAAATATTCACCACATTGGCTACTCGCAAATACAGATCAAACCAGAGGATAGAGAAAAAACAGCCTTTTCTACAGGCAAAAACTTATATCAGTTTATCCGTATGCCATTTGGGCTTACCAATGCATCAGCTTCTTTTCAACGAATGATGAATTATGTGACTCATGGTATATCTCAATGTATGGGCTATATTGTCGACCTATTGATCTATTCACCAACATTCGAGGGACATTTCAATGATTTACGTAGTGTATTTATCCGATTGCGGAAATGGAATTTGAAAGTTAAACCCACCAACTGCGAATGGGTGAAGAATAAGGTAACATATCTCGGACATTTGATATCGGATAAAGGAAAAGAGCCTGATCCTCGAAATAACGAGAAAATACGAAATATAGCACCGCCAAATTGTGTGCTCAAAATACAAGAATTTCTCGGTCTTGCAAACTATTATCGCAAATTCATTAAGGATTTCACTAAAACTGCGAAACCAATGCAGAAATCGGTCAAACAAAATACTGCCTTCATATGGGAACCAGAGCAACAGCAATCATTTGAGACGTTACGGGACAAATTATTAATGCACCAATTCTGGTACATCCAGATTTCTAAAGGCCCTTTATATTAGCCACTGACGCTAGTGGTTATGCGATGAGCGCAGTATTAAGTCAACTAGATGAACAAGGAAGAGAAAGAGTGATCGCATATTTTAGCAAAAAATTTCAAGGAGCAGAATTAAATTACAGCACTACAGAACGGGAAATAATGGCTATCGTGAAAGCCACCAAACATTTTTTATCTCTCATACATGGTCACGAGGTGTTAATCTATACGGATCACCTACCAATCACATCCATGGCTCAGAAACCATTGCGATGGAACAGAATAGCAAAATGGCAATTAGCAATGCAAGATTATTGCCATCTGTTGAAGTTTAAAACGGGGAAAGCGAACTCAAATCCCGATTGTCTGTCAAGAATCGGTGGACCAGAAACTACGAAGAATACACCAGAAGATACAGAAACATTTACATTACGGGAATTATTAGAGAAAAAAGTAAGAATGGTATACTTTATATTAGCCGAGGATAGAAATTTCGATGGGCTAAAACAAGCACAGGCCGACGATGAGGAAATTAAGATCATCATGAAATATATGGAGAATTATAATTTAGAGAAGTTAGAATGCGAACCTAAGATGAAAGAGCACTT
>MQRL01374791.1:0-10032 GCA_001938525.1 Dugesia japonica
CTTTATTTCTTTAATAATTTTGTTTTCATTACTTTTAGATTTGATATTCTTATTATATTTGTACGTTTCTAAACTCGTTCATCTATTAAAAACTTTATTGATATTATTCATAAAAATACACAATATTCTCAATAATATTAAACAAAATAAATGGATTGAGTTCTGGGATCTGAACACGCTAACACGTTCCTATTAAATAATAAAATGAAAGAAAACTTAGTAATAACTATTGACCTAAAACTTTTCACCCGGTGACACTAGCGATTGCAGCACACCGGATTAAAATGATGGAACAAGAAGATTAAGTTTGGATTTCGCTGATTTTAAATTAGATTTCAAGAAAATAACTTGAAAAAAGGATTTGTTAAAATTTTTTAATTTAAATAAAATCCCGCTAGTCTATAACAGACTAAATATAAAAACATAATAATAAAATTTATTTTTAAAATTTAAGAACAAATGTACTAGTCTTTAACAGACTAAAATAATTTTATTTTTAATTAAAATTTAAATTAATTCAAAATTATCTATTATTATCAAATTAAGAAAATAAAATTAACCTTACCAAATATTAAAATCAATAATCAATTATTTCTAATTTTTCTTAAATTAGTTCCAAATAAAATCAAATAGTTATGTTGTAAAATTTCCAATATATAAATTTTCCTTTGTAAAATATCGCTTTGAAATTAACACTTGAGATTTAAATAATATTTGCCTATAATTTTAATATTTGTGCAGCGTTTATTTCACTGTTACAATTAATTATACGATTTGAATGAATATAGGTGAATCTACCTTATTTTATCTTGAACATAAATTATTATATTTATTACTAAGTATAAATTTTAGCTACCTGGAATTATTTTATTATATACATATTATTCATAGTAATTATTTTTATTTTTCTTTTGATTTTATTTATTTTTCTTTTGATACATATGTAACTATTTATAATAATTATCATCTTTACCTATTTGTTTATTCAAACAAATTAAAACTCTATGTTTTAATTGGAAATCATTTTTCAATTTATTAAAATTTTAGATAAAATTGTTACTTTATTATTAAATTTTCACTAAAGATATATTTCCGAAATTTTAAAAAAATAATCTTTTCTAAAAAACTTCAAAAAATTGTGTATAAAAATATTTAAATTAATCCATAAACTATTCATAATTTTTATACAAAATTTTTTAATTTAATTTGCTTTAATATCTTATTTCATTTCTAACTTTCAATTAAAAAAAAAGATCCACGCACAAAACTTTCAACTCGCTTTTCAAAATATACTAAGAATATTATTTAATTTGATAAGATTAATTTAATTTATTGATTTAAATTAATAATTTATATGAATAAGTTTTATATTTAAATGATTTATTATTTATTGGGGCTATTATTTAATGTGTTTATGATATTATCTATTAATATACATTATTATATTCTTATAAACAATATAAGATTAATATAATATATTTTAAAAAAATTAGTAAAATGTAAAAAGTAATCAAAGATAAAATGAAGTCTGTCACGAGGGAATGAAGAATTTTTATAGTTTAATTTATTACGGGAAGAAATATTACACATGCCCCAAGATACACAACATTAGGTTTAGGTACATACCAAGAATTTTATATGTGGCGCGCACAACATATTACGCAATTCACTACAAGCAGGAAACAATTATTGCCGGAATTATTGGAGAGTTCACCATCAAAGAATAATAAAGAAACCGTTAGAGGTGATAAATAAACCAGTGGTAGAAAGTATTGACGAAGGAATGATATAAACAGAGGAGATAAATAGTGAAGAATTAGATAAAGAATGGTTTTTTAAAGATAAGAAAATGAAGATAAATGGGTCAATACTCAAGTTGGCAGTTCCACTGACCAATCTATAATTAAAGCCAACATGTATAAATTTCATCAAATATTGAAGATAGATATTTCACGATTTAATATTAGGGAGATATATTAGTGAAGAGATTGTTTAAGATAATATTATAAATGAATCAGTTTTTTAAGATAATTGAAGAAATGAACAATGTCAAAATTCAATTTGGAATTCATTTAGAATTTATAATGGATCATGGAATAAAAACTTGTCGAATATCTAACATTTCTGTCCTACTTTACTATAAGTTATTTCAAAGAAAGAATTAAGTCATTGAATAAGGAGATCGTCATAATAAGTAAAGTAGGAAGTACCCAAATTCTTGACAGAAAATTGGAGATATATTTGACTAAAAATTTACTAAAATAAGCAATATCGGGAAATAGTTATATGTCAACACATAAAAAATTGAAATGGAAAAACTATCATTAACGTCAAAAAGCAACGCAATATGTGCTTTATCTACAGTATTATTGCTGTACTTAAATAAGATGTTGTTGAAAAAAATAAACACCAAGCAATAAATATAAAGAATACATGTCAGAACTTGTATTCGATGAAAAAGTTCGTTCCGAACTAAATTGAAAAGGGTAAAGATGAAGTTATTATAAAACATACAAATTTAGATAATGGAGGGGCAAGAAACCGATATAATAAAATTCATGCGATTGCAGATGAAGAATTCAGTACAAACGATGGATATTAGGAAGGATATGAAAGTGATTCCGAAAGACAGTACCCAAAAAGCAGGGCCTCACCAGTAGAGGAGTGGTTTAAAGCCATCCATTGTTAAATGAAATGAGCGATTATCCTCAAGGGGTCGAAAAGTGGGACGATATCAGGAAAGTTACGAAAAAAGTATACAGTTTCTTAAAAAGGGAAAATTTTTGAGGTTGGTAGAAAAGTAGAATGGGTTGAACCAATTGAAGCAGAACAGAAAACAAATATTTTATACCATAAATTGCAAGGCAGACCAAGTGTTACGGTATCAATTGAGGGGAAAAGTAGTAGGTGTAATTAGTAGAGTCATGGTATATCTTGATGACATCCTGATATTTACAAACAATAAAGTTCAACACTATGAAGTAATTGAAAGAGTATTGACAGAAATAATGAAGGCTGGTTTAAGAAATAATCCAAAAAAGTGTCAATTTCTTCAAAGTGAAATCAAATTTCTTGGGAACATAATCAGGAGGGATGGTGTTAGAACTGATCCATTAAAAAAAGAAGCAATAAGAACATTTGGCAGGCCTAACTGCGCCAAGAAGTTTCGAAGCTTCATAAGAATATGAAATTATTACAGAATTTTATAGAAAACTGGAAAGAAAATCAAGGAACTTAAAACAGTTTTGTAGCGGACCAAGCAAAAAGACGTTAGAGTGGACAGATGAAATAAACGATACTTTTGAAAGTTTGAAGAAAGCTCTAATGACTTCGCCAATATTGTGTTTTCCAAACATAACAGAGACTTTATATTAAATACAGATGCCCGTTTCGATACAATTGGAGGAGTATTATCACAGATAAATAAAGGAGGCAGAGACAGAGTTGTTGCCTAATGGATCAAACTCAATAACGGATCATGAAAAGGGATATTGCATCACGCGAAGAGTTATTGGCTGTTTATTATTTCTGAATGCATTGCAAACATTACTTGTACGGTAGAAGTAATTTAAAAACTTTGAAGATTTACTCTTAGAACTAATCATAAAGCTCTAACTTTCATGATGACGACAAAGACACTAAATACATCACAATTTCAGACTTGGATTAATTATCTGAGTAGTCTAAGCATGGTTTTGGAATAGAGAAAAGAAATTCAAAATGGTAATGCAGATATGTTATCAAGACCAAGATGTGAAGTATGTGTACAATGTCAAATTTCACATGAAAATGTCAAGAAAGGGACAATTAAGACAAGAGCACTGAACGCAATTGAAAAGGAAAAAGAAGTTCAATTAAAAATTTCTGAAGAAACAGATTTAATCAAGAAAATAAAAATTTCAGATGACAAAATACATGATACAATAGAAGAAATACATAAATTATTATGTCAGGCAGAAGTTGTAAAGGTGTACAAATATATGAGAAACAAATACATTGCGAAGAACTTGTGGAGTTAAATACAGAAGACAGTTCGTACTTGTGAAATTTGTCAAAAGACCATATTAGTGACAACAGCAACTAAAGAGAAAACAGAAAGACTAAAAGCTACCAATATTTTTGAGGTCATATTCACAGATATATGTGAGCCATTGCGGGAAACACGTGGACGAAAAAAATACATACTTGGAATCATAGACCAGTTCAGTTAATATCTGGTTCTTATTGCACTGCTTAGATAAGACGAAAACCAATACAAAAGCTAATTTTGAAAAGTGGATATTGAGATTTGCTTGTCTAGATTTTTGGAGTTTGTGAGAGAGTTTGCAATGAAGTTAGATATTAAGCTGTGCTTTTTAAGTCCCTATCATTACAATGCAAATGGAAAAATTGAAAGACAGTTCGAGATTTAATTAATGCAACACTTCAAGAGAGAAAGACAACAGATTGGCAGATCTTTTACGGAAATATAATTTACAATGAACGCAACAAAGCAGAAGACGACTAGAAAGAGCGCGACTGAGATTTTATTTGGAAAGAAATTTAGCAGAAAAAAGTGACACGAGTTCGACGTTTCAGAGAGAAATAGGGAAAGTATTTCAGAAGTGACTACTAATAGAGAATCCAAATCAAGAGATTACGTACTCATCAAGTTAGAAATAAGAAATAAATGCCAAAACCGATTTGAAAGTCATTATTAAATAAAAACTTAAAAAGTTTCTTAAGAAGAGGAATATAAGGAAATAATTATAAATTAATAATTGATTCAGAGAATAGAAATCGATTAAATTATAGATAAATATTTTTATGGTTCTATTCTCATATAATTATATAACTTRTGAATTGAAATAAATTATGTCTAAAAATAGTTTTGRTTTTGGAAATGAATTACCAATTCAAGAATTGCCTAACATGTCATTTTTCAAAATCAATAATATAATATTTAATTGATTTTTTAAACGATAATAATTGAAAAATATATTAGAAATATAAAAATATATAAGAAATCTAACATTTGTGAAATGCACCGGATTTATAGTTCATATACAAAGATTCATACCTGATGCGTTAAATATGATTTATAATGTTTTATAATTAAATCTAGTAAAATTGATTGTATTTTATTTAATGTAGAATTATGTTTTCATCACTATTAAAAATATAAATTTACATCACTCAAAATAAAAATTACAACAGTGAAAATAAATTTACAACATGGAAAATAAATGCTAACGTGAAAAGTAAAAGTTGTAACATCATTAAGTTTTCAAATTAAAAAAATTCAAATAATGATTTTCCTTGGGGAGAAATCAAGGTATTAATATTGCACAGGGTAGAATACGTATGTCTCATTGGGAAGAAGTTGAGAAAATGACCTCCTATGTACGCGCAAAGTAAGTATATTGATCGTCTATGAGTTTGTCATCTATCATCACATTTCCAATATTTATCATCCTGTCTATTAATTTAACTATCAATTCAATGTCAATAATTTTATTATTATTAGTTTGAAATTCTATCATTGTAAATAGTAACAATAATAAAGAAAACATTAATCAAAATTTACAACTACTTATTTATAAAGTTAAAAATTTTTTATAACAATTAAAGCAAAACTAAAATTTAAATAATAAAATAATATACTTTAGAATTTACACACTTATATATTTATAACTTAATTAATTAATGACTTCGATTAAATTATCTTAATTAATCAACATAACTAAAATTAAATTCAAAATGATGCTATGAAAATAAATAATATTGAATGAATTAAACAAAATAAAATGATTTAAATTAAATAAAACTAACAAATATTTAAATTTCTCACTAAAATTAAAAATAAATATATTATTCATTTTTACCGAGCATAAATTTTCGACTAATCAAATTGCATACCATAAAATTTTTATGACTTGAAATAAAAATATAAGCTTCATTAATTTAAACACAAAGTCAACAATTTCTTTTAATCTTAACAAGAACTCGTTATTTGCATTTAATTTACACAATATTTCAAATGTACCATCAATTACGAAACAAATACATAGTACTATATGATGATTTAATATGATGTTAATGACATTATCGACACATTTATTAAACTATCTGAAATTTGAAATCAATTATGTAATCGGTTGAACTCAATCTGATTGGCTCGTATGGGGCTGCCTATCTACCTGCTACTGTATTTTAGTCATTTGAAAAATAAAAGCACAGATAGAGGTAAATAATTCCGACTAAAATAATTCAGTTATCACAAATTAATGACTGATTTGGGATTTAAGTATGGGCATGTATTGTAAAGAATGAATAAATTAAAATTTTAAACAATTAAAGCCTAATTTAACGTTTACCTTTAAATTGCTTTAAAATTTGAAATTTTTATCAGACTTTTAATTCCTTTGAATTTTATCTTTCAACACTTAGTTTATACTGTTAAATCTGCCAAAGTTTTCTGTCGCTAAAAAACAAATAATCAAGCAACTTTTTCTTTAGTTCAATAAATGACATCTGGTAGCTGTGATTCTTTGTCTGATTGAATGCTTGATTATTATTCTTTCTAGAAACTTATTCAACTTTAAAATGATAATATTAAAATTACAGATTTTTATACATCTTTCTAAATTATGAACTTAAATTTAATTTGAAAATAATAATAAAATACTTTAATAAATAAATTAGTACTTTTCTTTAATATAAATGATCTTGTTGGTTTAGTTGCCCGGGCGTCAGAGTCATTTTAGTACATAAATTTAAAAAATGAATTGTAACACTATCTTATAATTTGTTCCCATTAAAAAATTCCGGCAAAATTATCTTGTTCTGTTCAATAAAGTACTTAAGATATAAATTTATATTTCATTAAATTTTTTTTTCTATTTTCATTCATTAAGAAGAAACATAATTATTCCCAGTTGTATTCTAGAAATAATTAATCTACATTTGAAAAAAATTGGAAAGTTCAGTTTAATAATTTTTCCTTTATAAAAATGACTGAATTTTCTAATTTTTACATTTATGACGTAGGTGAACACAAAACAAATTGAATTATGAATTTTTTCAATGATTTTATCAAAGTTCGTGTAACTTTTTAAAAAGTTCCAAGAAATTTTATAATATCATTGAAAAATACCAGAAACTATATTGAATTTCAAAAATAATTTGTGAAAATAATTTTTAAAAATTACAAACTTTTAAAATATAACTTAAAAATTACTGAGAAATCACAGAGTAATATTTAAAATGATACAGTTATTAAAATAACTAAAGTAACTAGTTGGTTATAAAATATTCGTAATATGGTTTCCAATACTGGTATTTCTTTTAAAAAACTAGTATTTAGAAATTAAACCAATACTGAAACTTGAAATACCAGTATTTCCGGCATTTAAAATTTGGTATAAAATTCGGTTTTCAATACTTTTCAATACTTGTGATTATTTTTAAAAACTGGTATTTTGGAAATAATACATTACCGAAACTGGAAATATTCGTATTTTTGGTATAAAAAATAAACTTAAAAATAAATTTTATTAGTATTTTTAAACAAATGTATTTTTAAGCCACATTTTTAATACAGAAAAACCCGATATTGCTTGTTTGAAATAGCAGTATTTTCGGTATCACTTTGCATCCGGTAATATCGAGATTCCAGTTTTGGTATTTCTGGGAGTGAAAACTCTAATTTGTACACACTTGTTTTTAAAAAAAAATTAAAAAATTGGGTTTTACTCAATATCTCTTCATATTGTCGCTTGTCAATCTTGATTTTTGTTTCATTACATTGTCTATAAAATTCTCAATTGATTGGTGTAATACAAGGATTTGGTTGTGAAGAAATAAGGGAGGTGATTCGGACGCATTTTTTTATACAAATCCTTCACTTTTAGCTCAAATGAAATTGGTTTCTATAAAAATCTTTAAAATTTAAGGGTCTGTAATATTTTTTCACCACATTTTAGGTATCATAGATCTCCTACAATTAGTTTATTGTTCTGCGGACACTTGGAGATAATGATATGTTACTAAAACTAGTCTTCAAAATTTAACATTTCTCATAAAACTATATAAAATATATGATATAAATAATTAAAAATAAAATGCACTTAAATTTTGTCAAATATTTATTAAAGTTAAAATACAATTAACTAAGAACATGAAATTATACAGACAATACAAAACATCATTCAATAAATCAAACAGTTGATGTTTCTTTTGTTCCTGAATATTTTTCGTTATTAAATCTCACATCGGCTTTATTGAATTCAGAAGGACTAGGCGCATATGTGCTCCAAGACTATTCTGCAGTCGATTTCGTTTATTGGGTTACATAATAATTATTTTCCAAAATTCTGCAAGTTAATAATTAATTCTTTTAATAATATCATCACATTGCTGTAACTGAATAATTCAGATAGTTTATTATCTGATTAATTCATTAATAAATTCAAAATCCATATATTATTTTCCCAAATTGCCTTTGTTACAGCAAAATGGTCAAAATAATTTTATGTAGTATTCCCAAATGTTATCAATCTTAATACAAGAGAATCCATATTGAATGTAATTTGAGTTATATTTTTGTATTTTATTTTAGACGCATTAAAAATTGTAGTCTTATCGACAACTCCTTTTAGTGCACAGCTTGATTCTTCGATAGTTTGATAGTCTTCATTTAAAATCTACTATGTTCCATTTGTGTAAGAAATCAAAAAAACTCTGTTCGAAATCGTGATCATTTCACAGGAAAATACTTAGAAGCATTTTGTTTAAAATGTAACTTGAATAGAAAAAATCCGGTTTGAATAACTGATTATATTTTATAATCTACAAAGTTATAACTTACATCAAATTCTGATATATTGACTTAAAATCTCTTGCATCATAACTACAAGCGAGAAAGTCTTGGGTTTGATTGAACACGTTTCCTAAACAACAATCAAATTTATAGATCGTGACCAGTTTATTAATTCATAATTAGAATCAGCAGTAATATTATATATAATATAATTCAGAAAACGATTGTGGGGTGTTAAAAACAAATTAATTTGATATGGAATATATATATATATATATATATATATATATAATAACACATTCGTTTTTTGTAATACGTTTTCACATAAAAAGGTATCAGTATTATGTTCTGTAATACTAACCAATATTAATGTTATTTCAAACGGGACGTGTTATCCTCAGTCTGGAAATCACTGGTATATATTATAGTAAACCTTATAAACATTGTTAATAGATCGAATGAAATTTCCTTTTTTTCTATTCTATCAGGTCATATGAAAAAACAGACTTTTCTGACATCAGTATTGATTGACAGAGACCACTAGTWATGAATTATTAATGAATTTTATCTTACATTTATACAAATGAGCATTAATACATTATCTAACGAAAATAATATCATTCTTTTCCTTTTAGCCTGAATGGCTAATATTATTAAATGTCTTTTCATACGTAATTTAAATATAAATTGTGAAATTATTTTTTTTGTATTAGGCATTTGAAATCAACAGCTTTAAATACAGACTACCACGTAAAATGAAATTTTAATCAAAAACAAAAAAAACATCAATGATAATTGAAAATTTGGATGGATTTCATGAGAAAAATGATACAAATCAGTAAAATAAAATGCCAAAAATATCGATAGATTTATAAACAGATTGAATTTGTAATTGATTTTTAATATAGTCTTACTTATTTTTGGTTTTATTTAAATTGTTATTTGTATACAGGTGTTTATTAAGTATGCTAACATATTTTCATTTCAAATTTAAAGCGATTAGAATTAGATACTAGTAATTTGTTTATATGGATAAATGCATATTTACCGATTTACTAGGTTGTTTCAAAAGTCCCTTTCCATATTAACATTAAACGTTTGTTTAAATATTTCATATGACAATATATATATAATTTATATAAATATAAAAAAAAAGAAAAAAAATCAATTCCTGACGAAGACAAGGTCGAAATATCGAATTGTTATCTAATATCAATTATTAAAACCAAAAT
>MQRL01375115.1:432-18848 GCA_001938525.1 Dugesia japonica
CTGTATCACTGACCTTAAAAATTTCAACCAGTCAGAATCGAGTATAATGAGCCACTTTGACCTTGAAAATTCAAAATTGAAATGGATCAGCCAAACAGAATCGAGAAAAATGAGCCACTTTGACCTTGGAAAAATTTCAACCAATCAGCATTGAGTATAATGAGCCACTTTGACCTTGAAAAAATTTGAAGTTGAGGGGGGAGGGGTGGCTATGTGCGCCAGGATCTATCTACTGCTGCTATAAATCTACCACCTTGTATTACTTTTTTCATCAATCTCCTATTCTTTTGTATTTACAAGCGATAGTAAGGTTTTTTTTAATGTTTTTTCAATGTTTCCTTTTTAGCTTCGCTCAAATTTACATTATCAGGAACAATATTTTAAATGATCTCAAGTAAATCATTCATAACATATATTGGAAATGATTCCCAAATTTTCATTCTCATTGATTTTGATGATTTAATCACTAAAAACGTAATACTTTTTTCTAATTTCATTTTTATTTCAATACCAAAGACATACCAGTTAATTGTATATATCCATTTTCTATTCATCAATTCCAGTTCCTTTCCAGAACTTTTTGTAAGTATTTTAAACTTATTCAATTCATTTCTCTTATTTGCGTATGTTGTCTTATGTGATATCCATCTTCCATCCATCATTTCCAGTTTCTTTCCATTACATTTTGTAAGTTTTTTAAACTTATTCAATTGTTTTTTCTTATTTGTATTCGTTTTTTTATGAGAATAATTCTTGTGAGACTTTTTCTTAAAAGATTGATTTATTTTTTTCTTCAAAACCAAACTTTTTTGTTGTTTAACAAAATCAGCATCAGTAACTGAATAAACTACAATTTTCTTAAACTTTGTCATTTTTTATAATATTATAAAAATGATCTATTTTTTTATATACTGTGATACCATTAGGGTTGAATATATCAGTTCTCACCCTATAATCATCTGAACATTGTTGTATAAAGTACAGAAATAGATATCCATGTGGTTTATCTGTGGCATCTTGAAATGATTCAATAAGAAATTGTCTGTTATTTGGATATGCTTGTCTTGGTAGAAAATCAACATAAGTTTGATCTCTAGGATCTTTGAATAAAACCAATTATTGCACGTTTAAGTTACGGGTTTTATGACTACCTCCTTGATAAATAGATTTTTAGTTATAAATATCTTAGTCACACTACAAGTCTCGATATCTTTGTGAATAAATTATCGAAATCTTTTTCTTTATTTGCCTCCTGATACAGATCTTTAACAACAATAACATAACCTAGTCTTCATCTTTTGCTCCAATTAGAATCATTTATGATTTTCATTTTAATACTACAAAATTCGGATTTAGTCAATCCATGCTCCTCATCTTCACCCCTATGCCAGTATATGTTTTTAAATTTTGACTTGAATACCTTTGATTTCAATAATTGACATGCAAACAAGTTTTCTTTTTTCTTTAATTTACTCATAATTTAGTATATTGTTAATAATTGAAAGTTAAAAACACACATACACTAAAAATAAAATGACTATGACCTTTTAATTAATTAAATGCAACTCATATGCAACACAAATACACTGAAAATTACATTCCTGGGAATTTTTATTGATTTTTTCAATAAATGCATAGGCATGCAACTCACATGCAATTCATATGAACACACATAAAATGAAAATCAAGTGCCAATTAGTTTTAGACTACCCCATGCCTTGCAAAATATCAAGTCTGCCCCATCCCATGCTAAATATAGAGACTGTCTCATGCAAAATATAGGGACTCGTCCATGCAAAATATCAAGACTACCCCATACCATGCTAAATATAGAAACTCCCAGTTACTAAATATTGAAACTCTTTATGGTGAATATTGAGACTGCTCCATCTCATACATAAACATTAAGTCTTATAAAAAAATTTGATTATATTAAAGAATTTCTCTTCCAAAAATAAAGTTTTGAATTTCTCGCTACAAAAAACATTTTAAATTTCCCGGACAAAAGATTTTTTGAATTTCCGCTAAAAAGAAATATCAAGACTGAACTTTTTCAGGCTCAAAAGTTATTAAAAAACAAACCTTCCCTGTTCAAAAATACTCAAAAAGTATTCAAAAATACATCATTTTTACAAAAATGCAATTAATTTCCTTTATTTCATCATTTTAAGCAAAATACAGCATTTTTAACTAAAATAAAGATTTTAAAAGATTATGACGTCATACCCACCTGTACGAAAAATTTCAAATAAATCTTAAAAAATCCGATAATTAATTTTCTACTCCCGACATTTTTTTAAACAAACTTATACTACTTTCAAAAATCAACCAATCAAATTAAAACCATCAAAATCAAAAAATACAAAATCTTCTCCAGCACATTACTTTTTCAACAACACATAAAACATTCAAATCCAATAACCTCTTACAAACCTCAAACTTTCCTAAAAACCCGCCACGATAACTCTTACGACTGTGCCAGTGCGCCACTACCCTTCTAGCGAAAACCATACATTCCACCTCATAGGTTATATAGACAATATATAGAGCAAATCTTTGTCAGACATCAAACAAATCTTAAAAAAACAAAAAAATTATTTCCAAGATCTCCAACTCAAACTCGAGTCCAAATTCCGTCTTTTACACACACACACACTCAAATTGACCTACTTTTTAAAATCCACCTTAACAACACAAACACACACAACTTTTAAAATTTAAAAATATACACACACCAATAGGATCAAACCAAATGATCCGATCAAAAAAAATTTGATTCGATCATAAATGTTTTGACCACAAAATCTAGAAAAAAACTAACCAAAAAATCAGAGCCCAATCGTAATATTTTTCCAAGCCTTCTGCCAAAACAAGTGTGTGCATCCAATGTCTCATATATCTGCCATAAATGTATTTTGACTATTCTGAATAATCGCAGTTAATCTATGATCTTTGTAAATTTCTAGAATCTCCATTGTATGTCTCAATCGTTCACTCAATGTTGCAAACAATTTTCTTTTGCACTTTTTTTGCTGATAATACTCAAAAGTATTCTGAAATTCCACTTCACCAATTAGATCTGTGCAAGTGTTTTGATGCGCTACTATCTACTTACTCATAATAAAAAGTCAAGATCCAAGAAAAGAATACCCAAAAGGCAGGGCTCCATCAGTAGAGGAGTTTGTCGGAGCCATTTATTAAACGAGTTAACGTTTAAATATCCTCAAGAGCCCGCAAAATGGGATGAGACGAGTAAAGTGAGAGAAAAGATTTACAAATTCCTAAAAAAAGTTTCAATGATGCGGAAGTTAACAAAGCAGAAGTGATAGGAATAATTGAAGAGAAACAGAATGTTGAAATTTAGTATGATAACATGCAAAGGAGACCTAGCATTTTAGTGATGATCAAGGGTGAACAGTTTGATTGTTTGTTAGATACAAGAGCAAGAATAAATGTGATAAGCATGGAAGGATTTAATAGACTCGGAGAAACAATGTTAGACAAAAGAGAGGAACGATTGCATTGCGCAAATAACAGCTGTAAGAAACGATTGGAAAGATACGTGTTGAAGTTGAAGTTTCAGAAGTGTGCCCGGAAGTAACATTTATAATAGTAAAGAAATTAATACCAGATCTAATAGGGTGAGTGGAATTTCAGAATACTTTTGGGTATCATCTGCAAAAAAAGTGCAGGGTAGACATCAATAGTCATCGAGAAAATTTTGTTTGCAACATCGAGGCAAAATTTGGAAGACAAATACAGACGGGTGAACGATTGAGACATACAATGAAGATTCTAGAAATTTACAAATATTATGATTAACTGCGATTATTCAGAATAGTGAAAATGTATTTATGGCGGATATATGGGACATTTGATGCACACAGTTAACGAAGCATCGAAAAATCACTAAAAATGATCCAATCAACATAAAACCGTATCGCCAACCAGTGAATCTAGAGGAGAGGATTGAAGAGGCCATCAAGAATCTATAGGATAATGGTATCATCCGGAAGTGTAATTTGCAATGGAATACGTCATTAATCTGTGTTTGGAAAAATGAAAAAAAGGATATACGATTATGGTTAGATTTTAGACAGCTTAATGCAATAACAGAAAGACAAGCTTTCCTATGCCAAATGTAGACGAAATGCTAGATGCTTTAGAAGGTACGCAGTATTTTAGCTCAATAGACTTGGAAAATGCATACTATCAAGTGGAACTTAGTGAAGAGTCTCAAGAAAATACGGCTTTTTCGGCCAAACAAAGGCAATTTTGTTTAAATAGAATGCCTTTTGGAATTGCAGCAGCACCAGGTACGTTCCAGGAAATGATGAATGAAGTAGCCGGTAAAATAAAAGGAGCGATAATTTATCTAGAGGATATTCTCATATTTACCGAAACAAAGGAGCAACACTAAGAACAGCCATGTAAGTGTTTTTAAAAAGCAAGTCAAATTTTTTGTGTGATTGGTGATTATATTTTTAAAATTTTTTGTTTAAAAGAAAGATTTAAAGTTTTGATGAAGTATTTAAATAACAAAAATTTATTTTAATGATAAATTAAAACTTTTCAGTAAACGGAAATTTATTTTAATTTTAAATAAATAAATAAAATTTTTTGAACGAAAATTATGTTAAATAAAATAAGTTTCAATTTAAAAAATTCAAAAATGATGAATGGATAATTAAGTAAATTTTTAATAAATAAAATTTTCAAGGTGAAAGAAATTGCCTTAAATTTTAAATAAACAAATAAAATGTTTGAAATAAATTAAATTAAATGTTAAATAAATAAATTACAGTTTTAGATTTTGAAAAAGGATCACCAATTAAAACACGGTATTTTAATTTGTTTGTTTAACAAATATTGTTGGGTATATTTTTGATTTTAATAAAGCGTTGTAATGAATTCGAATTTTTATATTGATGATACTATGAGTGTTCCAAACTCAACTAAAAACTATTAAATAATCAATAAAGTATTAACAGAAATTAAGAAGGCTGGTCTTAGAGTTAATCTGGAAAAATGCCAATTCATGCGAAAGGAGATCA
The DNA here is from genome assembly GCA_001938525.1 of Dugesia japonica. Taxonomy (NCBI): domain Eukaryota; kingdom Metazoa; phylum Platyhelminthes; order Tricladida; family Dugesiidae; genus Dugesia; species Dugesia japonica. Next base: position 5,487 of record MQRL01375115.1, read on the forward strand.
AATTTTTGGGACACGTTATCAGTAAAGACGGTGTCAAAACAGATCCAACTAAAATAGAAGCAATTAAGAACTTTGATAAACTAAAATGCGTTAAGAAAATGAGAAGCTTTTTGAGAATTTGCAATTACTATCAAAAGTTTATTAAAGATTATTAAAGAAAGCTAGATGTAGCTGTGTAGTTGGCCAAGTAACAAGAAAATTGAATGTGCGAATGAATTAGAAGAAGTTTTTAATGGAATGAAATTAGCACTAATGATGTCTCCAATCTTATGTTTTCCAGATATAAATAGAGGATTATTTTTGGACACAGATGCGAGTTTCGATACGATTGGGGGAGTACTGTCTCAGAAGGAAAACAACGGACAAGAAAGAGTAATTACATATAGGTCACATGCAATGACGAGCAATGAGAAAGAATATTGTATTGCTCGCAATTTACTACTTTTGTATTCATTTCAAACCTTACTTATAGGGGAAGAGATTTATCCTCAGAACAGCCAATAAAGCTATCACTTTTATGCTAAATACCAAGAGGTCTATTACATCACAGTTCCACACCTCGATTAACTATTTGAGCACTTTAGATATAAAATTGGAATATAGAAAAGGATCACTTCATACAAATGCGGATATGTTGCCAAGGAAGAAATGCGGTACATGTACACAATGTCTAACGTCATATGAAGATTCAAAAAGTGGAAAATTAAGAACAAGGATGTTAAATACAGTAGATATTCAAGGAAAACCAGGCAATTTTCGTGAAAATGATGAAGGAACATGGATACCTGATCATAAAGTAGAAGAGGTTATAATGAGGATACACCGTCTTTTGTGTCATGCTGGAGCAGAAAAGGTAGCAGCGTATATGAAGTATAAATATAACGCGAAACATTTGTAGAGCAAAGTACAAGAGGTTGTGCAAAGCTATTTAACATGCCAGAAACCTAAAGTGTTGACAGCAAGATCGAAGGAAGAAACAAAAAATACGCAGCCAGCCAAAATGTTTGAACTGTTATTTATAGATGTGTGTGGACCACTGTCAGAGACAAGCGGTCGAAAAAATATGTTCTCAATATAATAGACCAATGCGGTAAGTATGTAGCGTTAATAGCAATGACAAGACAAGATGAAGATACCATACGGAAAGCAATATTGGAGAAGTGGATTTTAAAGTTCGGATGTCCGAGAGAAATTCAAGTTTATTGTGGGAGAGCTTTTGAGTCTAAATCAATGAAAGATTTTGCAGCTGAACATGGAATTACCCTCAGGATTTTGAGTCCATATCATCATAAAACAAATGGACAAATCCAGAGACAGTTTTGAAATATGCGAAATCTAATTAATGCAACACTTAAAGAAAGGAAAACCTCAGATCGGGCTGATGTATTGCCAGAGATGGAATTTATATTAAACGCTACAAAAAAGAAAATTATAGGAAAAAGCCCAGCTGAAATCGTATTTGAGAAGAGAATAGGCAGAGAAAATGGTATGAAACTAAAACTTAAAGAGTGCATAAAGAATAAGAGGAAGAAATATTAACTAAAAGAAAATTCGAGATCGGTGATGAGGTCTTAGTGAAAGTTGAAACAAGAAACCAGAACCAAAATCGTTATGAAGGACCCTATAAGATTAAGAGGAAGATTCATGACGACGTTACACCCTGGAAGATACAAACGGAAAAAGTCTTGAAACAAACTTAGAGAAGATCAAAAATTTTCTTTAAAAGGGGGATGTGAGTATGTTTTTAGCGAGTTGAAATTTTTGTGTAGTTGGTGATCGTTTTACTTGAAATGTTTTATGAAAAAGATTTAAATTGAAATGAAAAATTAAATAACTAATAAGTAATTGTTATAAATTTTGAATTTAAATTTTGATAAGTAAATAGAAAATTTATTTTAAAAATGTTAATAAAAAATCAAATCACTTATGAGTAATTGTTTTAAATTCTGCAATTAAATTTTAACCAATAAATTGAAAATTATTTTAAAAATCTGATTTAAAAAATCAAATGACTAAGAAGTAATTGTTTTAAATTTTGAAATTAAAGCTTTAATAAATAAACTGAAAATTTATTTTAAAAATTTAAATAAAAAATCAAATGACTTTTTGATAAATAAATATTTTTGATAAAAAAAATGTTTATATCAATACCTATAAATAATATTTTTAAAATAAATATATTTTTTATACAAAAAAAATTTAAAAAACGAAATAATATTAATTAAATATAATAATAATAATAATAATTAAATATATTAATTAGTTGTCCTAATACGAATTTGAAAGAAACTTTAAAATTTTTAGTTCAAAATAAATTAATTTTATAATATTTTGTAAAATTAGTTCATTTTTGAATGAATTTTAAAAGAGAAATTTATAAAAAATAATATTTATTTAAAATAATATAAATTATATGTATAAAAAACAAAAAAACAAAAAAAAAATATTTTAAAAATTTTCAAAAAAAATACAAAAATTCAAAATTAAAAAATTCTAAGTATAATATTATTAAAATTTCTAAAAGTGATCCACTAACTATATTTGAAAAATTAACATTATTAATTTCAGTGAAAGCTGGTCATAATAATTTACACAAAGAAATTAAATCTGTCTGTAAAGAATTATTAGATCAAGAATTAATTACCAAAGAAAAATATAATGTTTATAAAAATAAATATTTTAGTTAAAGAAAGTGTCTCATCAATTTTTAGTTGTTGGACAAGAATCTACGTTACAAGTAGATTTAAGATTTCTAATAGAATTAGATTCGGATTATGAAATGAGATTATTATGTTTTAGTTGTTATAATATAATTTTTAATGTTATTAGTAATAATAATACTTTTATACTCCTAAAAGTCATGAGCTGAAGCGAATAGAAACAAGAACAAAAATCCATTGAACCAGGTGCTTATTATATTAAAGAAATATCTAGTACATTAAAAGTTTAAACTTCATTTTAATTTTTGTTTTAATTTATCCAATCTTAAATCCCATTGTTTAAAAATTTTACAATAAAATTTATTTTCATGTGGCCAAGTTCTTACACCGTTATCTTCAATTAATCTTTTATCTTCGTAACCAGTTAAAGCTATTTTTTGTTAAATTAATTCAACTTCGTGTTTATGGGATTTTAAACTATGATTAATTCCATAAATTATTTCTTTTGGATTATTTAAAACTTTATCATATTCTTTCATTCTTATTTTATTAATTTTTGAAACTCCTTTGTCTTTAGTTTCTAAATTTTTGTTATAATCACCTCCGGTTTGAGCTAAATCATTCTCAATTAAATAAAGTTTTGTTTTTATAAAATTACATTTAGTTATTTCTGAATTTTGATTCTCATCGTTTATTTGAAATAATTCATTACCAAGTAAACTTTCAAATTTAGTCAAATTTTCTTGTCCAATTATTTCTTCAAAAACAGAGTCAGTGTCTGAGAAATGAATTTTGTATTTATTTTGTATTTTATTTTCTAATTGATTATATATAAAGTCATAAATTACTTCTTTTGCATATTCCAAAATAGTAAAACCTATATATGGGAATTTATTATATTTTAAATTAGTTTTTCTCATATGCATAGCAGCTGATTCAGCTTCTACAGTTTCTTTATAACTAAATATTTTGCTAGATCTAAAATTAATTTTTGAAGCAAAGGTTTGATAATCTTTATCAGTGTCAACTATTTCTACATTATATCTATTTCTTATGTTTTCTAAAGATGTACCATAAATGTAATCTACAAAGACATCATTATTTCTTTATACTTCTCTTCTTAATTCTACAAGTTTGTGAACATAATCTTTAAACTATGGTGTTGTTCGCATTTTATATTTAGAATATTATTTTTTTATTTTCATTCCTAAAGATTTGTATAAATCTAGTGTTGAACCAAGAATAATGTAATTTTCTTTATCAAATTGATTCAATGTTATTTTAATACTTTTCTTGCTCAAATTCCTGTTAAATGATAATTGAAAAGGAGCTAACATTACTTCAGTTATATTAATTCTATCTCGAGCTAGAGGAAAGCATTTTGTCTTTTCATGAATTTCTGGAGGATATTCTAAATCAACTTTATAAATATAATTTCTTTTAATTGTTGATTGAGTTTAAGTTAAGTCTTTAGATTCATAGATTTCACCTATTGGTAAAGGCTTAGTCATACAAGATGCATACAAAACTATTTTCATCTAGATATTTAATAAATGTATCGTCAAAATAATCAGGTGGAATTTCCTCATTTGAATTCATCATTTTTATTTAATCATCAAATTGAGCTTTATTTATTTGTTTAGTATATGGATTTTTATTATTGTTTTGGTTAAATACTTTTCTCTCACCACATACACCTGAAAACACACTTCTAATTCCTTTTTCTATTTTTAAGAAAATATCATAAGTTTCTTTTTTTTGCAAATTTTAAATTTACATTTGCGCAATTCATACACGTAATCCAACTATATCCTGAAGCCGAATATAAATAACATGGATCTAATTGAAGAATATTATTTTAAAATTTATCTCTAAAGTTTTCAATAAAATCTGCTAAAATAATTATATCTAATTTCATGTTATGTAACATATATTCAAATAAATTAAAATTATTTCCACCTTCGGCTTGAGCTCCGCAAAAACCTTGTAAAAATTCACTATTCTTGTTCATTTATCTTTTGTTGCTTTAATTTATTGAAAAAATTTCTTTTGTTTGAATATCATTTGATTTTAATAATTGAATTACTTCTTTTATATTTTTTTCTTTTACATATCCATAAGGAAATAATATTTTCTTTGGTTTTAAATTAAAAGATTTCAAATGATTATATTTTTTAGATTGATTTAATAATTTACTCATTGTTTTGATCGATGCAAAATGACATAAGTTTGCTGAATCTAAAAATCTTATATTTTTATATTGAACTGAAATGTAAATTTCATCTGTATGAGGAATTATTTTTTTAACTTTACTTGAAAGTTTTGCTAATAATTCTTTAAAAAAAATATTATCATATCCAGATCCATTGTGAAAGTAAAATGGAATAAATAAATACTTTAATGATTTATCTTGTAAATTGAATTTAGAATGAGTATAACCTCTAAATTCTCCATTAAAATGATACTGATCAATTACTGGATTTTCAGTTGAGATTATATTTTTAACACCATATCTACATTTAGTTTCTTGTGTAAATTTTGGATGCTCAGTTTCAGTATAAAATTCAATTAATTTTTTTTCTTTTATATCTTTTAATTTATTATTAATCTCTTCTAATAATTCAAAGAATTGTTCATAAAGGTTTTCTCCATAAAATTCTTTGTATTTAGTTTCCATTAAATGTGGATATTTACTCACTACATAAATTCCAAGAGATCAATTGCATCTTCTCCAGGAAGTTGGTCAAATAATGATTTGTTAATCATTTCTTTGTTTCTTTGAATTTTAATGAGATTTTGCATAATCTTGCCTTGTAAATTTTAATTTACAAATTTTACAATACAAAGGCATTTATGTGGATTTCCACAAATTGCTGAATTCAAATGTTCTTATAATCCAACTTCAGAACGAAATGATACAAAACATTTCGGACATCTAAATCTTCTTGAAGTTGGAATGATATGTTAAATCTGCATTATTTTTAAAAAATAATTTTGCAAAAAACTTTTGAACAGACCAATTGATTATTGCTAGTCATTTTAACTATAAATAATTTAGTCATAGATTTCACATGCTTTAAAAAGGGTTATTTATATTTGGTTTATGCTTGGCTAACTTTTAGTTTTGAAATTAAATGTTTTGTTTAAATCATTATCTATTTCACTATCTAAATATCTACCACCACTTTCATTATTTATTTTTCTTGATTTTTTACTTATTGATTTATTTATAGTTGATGAGCTTTTTGATTTTGATAATGTTAAATTATTTCTTTTATATGTTAAACCTTTTTTTCCAGAATTTCAAAAGAATTGGTTTTAACATTAAAAATTTATTCACTATAATTATTTTTTATATATTGTTGAGATTTATCATCAAAAAAATATTTTACTCGGGGATATCTTTTTCTCTCAGGTTTAAAATTTAATTCTCTTAAATTTTTATTTAATTTTCGAACACGTATTCTCATTTCTTTAGAAATAATGGAATCTTTTAAATTTGGATCTTTAAAAATAATTTCTTTTTTTTGAGATTTATTTAATTTGGATTTTATCAGAGATTATGATAAATTGGTCTCTGAAAATCCAACCGATTCCAGAAAGAAAGCGGTAAACCATCTCCGATTTATGAATAAATATGACAACTCAGAGTATGAAGAATCCTTCTTCCGAGAATTTCAGGCAATTGAGAAAATTCTGTAGAATAAAAAACATGCTTCCTCGTAATAATGAAATATACAGATTTCTCTATCCAAAGATTAAAAAAGAAGATCATAAAATTGCATTGAATTCGGTTGCCTATTCTAATGTTGATCAATCTTCTACTCCGTTAACTTCTTACTTTAAATCAACTTGTCCGAAAAACAATGATGTTACTACAGAATTGAATAATACAGATTTGGACTTAATTAACTATCTGATTGCAAATTTTTCAATTACTGATACTGATACATTAATGACGTCTTAGACCTCACTGTCGGAAATTCTTACTCTTTCTTCTAAAAGGGTTTCTCAATCCTTAGCTTCTGAAATTTCTAAGCCATTATTTTTTGAGAATACCAAGGAAATATTTGAAAAAACGCTATAATAACTCGTAGTAAGGCTCAGAAACAAAATAACGCAAAAAATGAATCAGAAGAAACCTCTACTATTTATGATTACTCAGCAATGGTTAAATCGGATGCTGTTATTGATTTCAAGAGCAATTCTTGCAACAGCTCAATTGACTCAAAACAAATGCTTTACGGTTAGCGCCCACAGTTGCCCCCACAGTTGCCCCCACAATTGCTATGTCTTTGGCAACTGTGGTGAATCCTACACTCGATAAAACTTGGTTCAGTGCTGAACAAATTAATAATTTTATGGACGCTCACTTGAATGAATGTAGCTTTGTGCATATTGATCCTTGTATTACACAGGTTGTTATTGCGAAGAGTGAAACCTATATTTCACTTGGCTGTGATATCGATAAACTTTCTGTTGCCTCAATTATTATTTCGGTTGTTAATCTCGCTAACCAACATTGGAACCTCTATGTGTTTGATAGATTCAAAAACATTGCGTAAAACATAGATCCATTAAAAAAACTTACAGACCTGATCTTGTTATTGAATATGGTTTACATATAACTGCTAGTTTGAATATGGCCATAAATGACACTGTTGTGTTTATTGACAAAAATGAAATTGATAGACAGTTTCAACAAAACAGCTTTTGTTTGCAGTTATGCTACTAATTTCTGTGCAGAAAACCTTTTTTCGATCTCAATGTCTACATGGTAAGGAACTTTGTTCGCAAGGAAAAAGTAAATATTGGTCAAAGTTTTAATGATGGTGGTTGTGGTCCAATTGTTTCTTCCAAATTAGACTCAATTATTTCGATTATTGAAATCAATCAATACAACATTTTAGGTTTTGCTTATAGTTTTATTCAAAATAGTGGTTGCTTTGTTGTTGATTCAACTCTGTCTAGTGTTAATGTAGATGACGACTAGGTTTCTGAAGTAGTTTCATTTTAAATGTTTCAAGTCTCACAATATAATTTTCTGCCATTTCCTGGCTTCTGATTTAAGATTGGTGCTGTTTGTTTTCGATCTTGATGGCAAGATATCAAATCTTCTTGATCCTAAAGCCAACAATGGCGAAGTCGTTGATAACGAAGTTTCTAGTAGACTACATGTTTTCTTTTTCAGAATTTTGCAGAAGGAAAGATATCGTTTTGACTAAACCTCTTTTCAATTTAAGCACCTTTCAAAGAAACAACAATGAAAGTGGGCTCGTTGCTTATGGCTACATTTACTCTATTGCTCATATGAATAGATTTGATAAAGTGGATATTAGCAGCCTTAAATTAAAGTATTCTAATTTCATCAATAATAATTCTAATAGGAATATTAATAAAATTGGTTACAAACAAAATAAAGTTAACCTCATTAAAAAGAACATGAATAAATTTAATGAAATTCTTAAATTTGTCAAAAACAATGAAGGCAATATACCAAGGAATTCATTTTATAGCTTTATTCATTCTTTTCATAAAATTAAACAGAAAATTCTGAATTTTAATATTGGAGAACGTAAATGTAACCATCGCCCAGAGATAGACCTTAACTTAAGTAATATTTTATACTATTCGAAAAAAGCAGTTTTTGAGTTAATTTAAAGTGGGGCTTCAGCTGACTGTCATCCGTCTAAGGAAGATCTTGAAGCATACTTTATATTTAAAGTCGAGGCTGGACCATTGACTAATTGGAATTTATGTCCTACTTTGAAAACTGGAAGTGATAGTTTGAATTTTTTTGTCCTGAAATCAATGTAATCAAAGACATTTTTTCAGTATTTCTGTTTTGTCTTCTAGTATTAACAACATTACATGCCAGGATCATGAATCTGTTGATCCAAACTTACAAATAATTCAGTCTTTTTAACAAAATTATTGCTTCCGGTATTACTCCAGATAGTTGGAAAGTGTATTTGACTTTGATATCCAAGCCTGACAAAAATGATTCGTACCACTTTGTCTCGTTTTGGAGACCTATAGCCATGCTTGACTGTTTTTACAAGCTTTTAATGGCCTGTTTTGCATCTCAACCCTTGAAATGGCCTCAGAATTTGAAATTTTTAGATGGTCTGCATAAAGGTGCTGGTTAATCAGATGGCTGTTCTTAGCGCAATTTATTGCTTTGATGTCTGCTAGATTAGCAAAATAGATATGTCACGTTTAACTTGCATATCGCCTTTTTGGACAAAGCTGATGCCTTCGATAGCATAACAATCAAGCGAATTCTTGGTTTGTTGACCCAGATGGGTGTCACTGAAAAGGCTACTAGTTTAATCAGAGCTCCCTATTCTGACTGCTTCAGCTATTTCATCTGCAATCAGGTTTCTACTAATCTTATTGTTAACAGAATTGGTGTTAGACCAGGCTGTTCTCTATCTATGTTGTTATTTAACATTAGCATTAATCCTATCATTACTGAGATTTCTAAAACTGAAGGTGATGGTGTTAAATGTGCTGGTCATCCCATATTTTGTTTGGCATATGCAAATGATCTAGTACTTGTAGACTCTTCTAAGGCTAGCCTTCATTATATGGCCAACGTCGCTGTTAAATTTGCAAATTGGTTACATTTTGATTTTCCGCCAAGCAAGTGCACTTATTTACCTTGTCTAATAAATTGCAAGCTTGCTCAAATTGCCATTATTGGTTATCCCAAATCTGTTGAATAAAGTCTTTTATCGCTATCGTGGGGTCGATTTTAATCGTGAATACTTTCAAACACCAACGGAAATGTTTGATAAAGCAGCTAGGGATCTTGAGAAAACTTCAAATTCAGTTATATATCCTTAGCAGAAAATCCATGCGTATCGAATCTTTATTCATTCTAAGTTCTCGATCGCGTTCAATAACTTTAACATTCCGTTAGGAAAGTTTGATTGCAGTGAGTATAATGAAAATTAGATTCTTCTTCGTCCACGAGGTTTCGATAAAAGCATTCAATCTAGCACTCAACAGATTTTATCTGTTCCAAATACTGCTACTTCTGACAATTTATTTAGTACCCGCAAACTTGGAGAAGTTGGGCTAACTTCTGCGAGAGACGAATATTCTGTAAAATTTCTAGTTCAGACGTTCAAAATGTTTGCTTGCCCTGATAAAATTATACGGAATGTGGCTAACAACAATCTTGTCCATGTTGCGACTAAGCATCTCAAGCGTTTTAAATTGTGTTCCATAGATGAAGCACTTGATTGGCTCTCCATAGATACCACCAACTAAAATCTCATGTGTTAGTGGTCTAAGGTCGATGATGCAGTTGCTCATTTTTATAGATCGTATTAAATACAAATTAAGTTCAAACGGAACGAACTTGACATTTGTTAGCAGATAATAGATTGCATTACAGAAGAAAATTATTTTATTTTCTTCAAGGACCGGAGAAGTCTGGACAAATTGCTACTTATTCTTTTGAGTTTGGTTCACATGAGAAAGTGGAGCAGTCTGTTGAAGGCAGGAAGGTAGTCAACTGCAATCAGTGCCTTACCTCTCTCAACTAAGCCACTATCAATATAGAAATCTGAAGGTTCATTCATAAGGCAATAACAAGCACCATTCTTATAGGGAGCAATTATGGTATGCCTTTAAATGCTCTTTTCATCTCGAAACTCAAGCATATGATTTCTGTCATTGTGGTTCTTCTTCTTCATTTTGAATTCATCAAGACACAATGACGTGCTTGAGCTAATTACCAGCTTTGTTAGATCCAACACTAGCTCTAAGGTCATTATTGATTAGAATTGTGAATTTGTCAACAGAACTGATAGAATAGATCTTTAGATGATAAATTGCGAGACTTTGCGTATTATCCTTTTAGATGTGAAGATTCCCCATGACACTTCCAATAATATTAAACTAGCCAGAGATTAATAATAATAATAATAGTAATATCGTCAAATACACATCACAAAGGTAAATATCCTGGAAAATTTGTCTGAATATAAAGTTTTCCTTAAGACAATCGCAGTGTGATGTCTAGGATCTTGGTGTTCAGAAAATAAAAACCTGTTTTAAATCAGATAGGTTTTAAGGCTAGTGTGATTAAGAAATTTGCGTTGATATCGATTAAAAAAATGCATTGTCTGATCGTGTAAAAATTTTCGCTTCCATAACGGACAAGCTGGTGCTATAGACAATTCTGCTAAAAAAATGTGGAATTGCTTATGGCAGTGAGTCTGAAATGGTAGAATTGAAATAGGGTCCTAAATTTTGCGTGTTTTCTGATCTTTCTTTGTTTTCTATTCTTTTTGTTTTTTATGTTTTCTTGCAGAATCTCCACTGGCCAAACCGGGACTCGATTAATCTTGGGGAGAGATTTCTGGTCCGAAAAATGAACATTGGATATCGTGGCGTGTGGTTTTGGGTTTGATTCTTATGATTGTCCATTTATTTTACACTTTGTTTTTCAGATTTCGTAAGTCTCATGTAAAGTTTGACGATTTTAGATTATGATATTCAGAATCAGTTGAAACGTTTCTATCTAATAGATACTTTGATGTTCAAATTTGAGTTACTTTTTATTTTTTCAAAATTTGATGGTTCATCATTAGAAACTTTAATAAGAGCAACCCATAATAAGTACTTGATTTTAATTTATTTCGTCAATAATAAATAAATTTTTATCCGTATTAATAATGATATTTGAAATATTTTTATTGGATGTTTAGTCAATTGGTAAGTATTTTCTTTTACAACTCATCAGTTCAAATACAATGAATGATCATTTATTTTACACTTTGTTTTTCGAATTTCACAGGTCTCCTATAAAAATTGACGATTTTAGATGTTGATATTTAGAATCAGCAAAACACCTTGATCCTTAAATTTGAGGGACATTTTAATTTTTTCCGTCTAATATCATTGGTCCTCGGGGACTCCCAAGTTAAGTACATGTTTTTTCAATAACATTTTATCTATAACGTTTGATGATTTGAAGTTTACATATTAAATAGATACCTCTTTGACCAATTTTAAGATAATTTTTCAATTTTCAAAAAAAGTTATCAAATCCTGGAGGAGAGCTAAATATCTTTGTTAAGAAGCTTTTTTGTTGAGAGGATATTTAAACTTTGTACAGTCACCTTTCCTCTTGAGAAAAATAACACCAAATTTAAAAGCATACGAGTCAGGTACGCAGAGAAAATCGAGCACTTATAATCAAAATTTGAGATTTTTCATCACAAAACCACATTTATTTCATCCCGGATAAACTTTGGTTATTTTAGATTTATATATTTGGAATCAGCGAAAAATTGTGTCTAATAGACATAGTTATTTTATGAAAGATGAGAAATGTTTTTTTCAAAAATTATTTATTTGTGAAAAATATTCTCCATCGAATTCTACATCGATTGATGTAAAAATCTCGAAAAACAATTTTTTCAAAGATTTTCAAAATTTCAGATGTTTTTCTGGATTCCCATAAAAATTTATTTAAACAAAAATGACTTAATTTCACTAATTTACCACAAAAATTTAATAGAATTTTAAAAAACTTGAAAATTTAAACAAATTTGACTTGTTTCATCAATTTACGTAAACATGCAGCCCAAACTAACCAATCCCGAGGAAAGATTTGACCAAACTGCCTTAACCTAGTAAATAATTGACTCCAAAAGATTACCCAAATTTTCCAATACCCAGGGAAAATTAAACGTAATTCACCGGAAACAACCAAAAATCAACCTTATTCGATCTTGTTAACTTGTCCGCGGACATAAGTTAAAAAATTTGCATAAGATTTATCAAATATATTATTTAAAGTTTGAATAAATTTTAATGAAATTTATAATAAACATATTGAACACAGTCTATATTTTATTGAATTTCCATGACTAAATAAAATCAATGTATGAATTATTAAACTTTGTATATTTATTGAATTTTCTATATATTCTTAATTTGAATTTTCTGTCTTAATTAAATTTGTATGTATTTATACTTTTAACGAAAAAGATAATTTTTCGTGTCACTATATTCACCTAGCGCAATGGTGGGCAACTAGTGTGTCGAAAATTTGAATAATAAAAGAAACAAAACAAAATTTTGATCGAAGTTTATATTTTAATGAAGACATAATGAATCTCAAACTAAATTTATAGCAATAGACTGAAATAAAATTAAGAAATAAATAATATTAAATGAGCTCGAAGGTATAATTCAATTTAATATAAAATAATTCAATTTTAGGTTCTGGAAGCAAAAAACAAACATTTGTTAAATAGTAAGAGATGGGACAAAATGGATTTTACTCTTAATACAAGATGATACAATTTCAAAGAAGTAAATTAACGACAAAATTTTCATTAAATGTAATTAATTTTAAAGTGAAATTAAATATACTCCAAACTAAATCATAATTTTAAACAGACATTGTAAATAAATTTTTGATTAATCGAAGAAATCGTAATTACTGATTACAAGTAAATTAGATATTACTTGACGGTAGAAATGTGATGAGTATAAATATTTAAAAATAAAAAGTGGAATCGTATTATCAAATAAAAAAACATTTGACAGGTTATAACTACATCATAATGAACTGTATCAATTTTCTGATCGAGAATTCTCTAATGACACTTGACAGTGGGTTTCACTTCAACATTTATAAAATTCATATTAATACAATCAGAAAACAATTCATATC
>MQRL01376551.1:349-11566 GCA_001938525.1 Dugesia japonica
CGTTCTTACAGCTGAGGATATTCAAGTCATGTCAACGTTTGTAGATATTAAAGTAGTTTTAGACATGTATATGAGTCCTCAAGTAGTTGAAATTACTATACAAAATTATTAAGGAATGACATTGCTCGATAAGAAAGTATGTGAACGTGAAAAAATCAAACATTTTAACCAACAAACAACTAGTTATGACAATACCTCAATTATCAACTTACCAGACGAGTACCCAATTATCAGTAAAGCTCGACTGATGCTCTACGGAAAGATAGTCATTGGTTCTGACATAGGAAAAAAATTATACAATCTGTATATAGATTATAGTTACATTATTCGATTTAGAGACCTGGCAGAAGACAAATGACATAAAGAATATGTGAAAAATAACAAATTCGTTAAACAAAGATTCGACACTCTTGCCCTAGCAGTAATCCGTTCTATACAATTCCAATCATCCATGCGGAAGCTATTGAATGATATAAAAGCGACCAATATTCCGACTACCCGTGTAAAGATTCAATGGATACGAAAATTTTATATGTTCCTAATGGAAAATGGTAAATGGCAAGACACCATACATTCAACAGAAAAATATCACTTCGATCCACAGATGGATATTTTAGAACCTGCTGAAATCGTCCCAAAAAGATAATTGGACACACCAAATGCTTCCATATGAAAAATAGGTTTCGATATGAGTCAAACATATACCGTTGATCTGGATGACGAGGAAAACAATGAATGCAATGACCCAGAAGACGATAAAACCGAGCACATATCAGAAATTGCTGAAATAGCGAAACCGATGTGATACATTTGGATTTTGAAAACGATGGAGAAGTGATATGTAAAAATAATCGCTAGAAGAAGTCCGCAAAAACCAAATATTCATACCTTATTATTCCGACGCAGAACATTCTAGCGAGTCAGAATTCGGACCCGAACCTGATATATACATACGTGACATCGAGGATGGCGATACCTCATTTGACTTATCTAGTTTTGCTAAGCACAAACGTAAAAATACCACAATATTAATGCCTAAGAATTTAGATAGGGATATCATCCTCACCTTTAGTAATAAAAAGGTACAAGTGCGAGATGTCAATAACAAACTTTAATTTGTCAATCAAAATACCCTATATGAAAACATCACTTTCACCGACGGCAAAAACGAAATATCCCTCTGCACTAATCCCAAAAGAAACAATAATATATTATCTTTATGTATATTATTTACTTGTATATATTATTCTGCTAATACATGATTAATGAATTATTTTTGTAGATATGGATTCTATCCCAACTGAACAACACATTTTTCTACATAACACATGCAAAATCCTATTATATGACAGACAACGCACCCTAAAATACCCCCTAACATATGGGTGGAACGACGTCGCCAAAATTATTTATTATACAGATGAGACACTTTCTTGCCCCATTTGTTTTGATTACCCTTTACTCTCCAGAATTATCACAATTATTATTTTTGTCTAAATTATATCAACAAAACACTCAGTTTTTCAACTAGATCTACGATCTATTGTCCAGTATGTCGCTCATGCATAGTAGATACATTTATCCCTAAGCGTGTATGTTTTATTACACAAAACACCCCAGCAATAGGTTACATCCTCACCTTCCTTCTCAACGTCAAAGTCCCATATAACAACAGCATTAAAATAGCCCACCATTTACCTCTCTTCCATCAAAGTGACATTCCCGAATTTGGCGATCTTGTTGGAAAATACAACAATATGACAATTCAAAGAGATACGGTATCCATCAGCAATATACACATTGACCTGCACACCATAAAAGCCCTCAGTTACCCTAGAAAGGAAAAGGACGACATCGTCATACATTTAAATGCGGAGATCAAAAGATTTAACAACCGTATCCGAATCCAAGAGCACTTCGAATGCATAAGTAAGTGAATGAATAAGTAATGAATAAGTAAACAAGCCACACTCTGTATACACTTAAAAAAAAGTTATTCGGAAGGAGGAATCTGAGAAAAAATATTAGCACAAATCGCAGAACACAGTAGAAAGACTAAAGGAGATCCTGCAAAAATACTATCAAAACATAGATCTTCTCTAGCCCTACTTTACCTTACCCAAACATTCCTAACATTGAAAGAGATTTCAATCCCTGTATTTATAAAGCGAACCTTGTACCAATAGCATTTCCATTTGGCCTTCATGATATCAGCTGCCCCTACTTTACTATTTCTAACTCAAGATGCAGGAGCATCTTTTCTTAAAGAAGAACATTTGTTGGGAAACATTACATGCAAAATATCACACGCAAACATAACATTCAAAAAACAAATGAACACATACACATACACAAACAAACATAAACAGCGAAGCTCATCACTAAATGCCCCAGAACAATCCAGTTAATCAATAATCTGATTCAATCATTTTATCCCCGAACAATCTAGTCAATAATTCAGCATCTGACAATTTACTAAATATGATTTGATATAACTTTCAAATTATTTTGTTTATTTAGCAATTCTGATTTGACAATTTTATCTATGTGGAAAGCATGTGTATATAGATATAATCATAATTTTATTCTATTTTTATTAAGGACATAGATATTATAATTATAATATCTTAGTAATTATTTATATTTTTGATTTCTTTAATAAAAGACTTATCCAAAAAGTCAATCAATTTTGATTTCTAAATAAATATTCTCATAGAAGAAAATTAAATAAACAATTGAATCAATTTTGATTTTTACTAAAGAAGTCAGAGAAAAATCAAATAAATATAATGGTATTTGTTTTAAAGAAAGAAATTAAATATATATACTGTAAATTTATTTATTTTCCGGAAAATTTTTATGTAATTTTATTTATTTTTTAGAAAAAATTAATGGAATTTTATTTATTTTACTGATATGTATGTACGTGTAATTTTGGTATAATTAGAGAGTGATTTTTCATTCAAATCACCCACTTTTTAAATTATATCTCAAGTGAAGTTGAGGTTTACAGAGCCAACACTTCCGGAATTAAAATAATAACGTGTAATTTCTAATTTTAACATGTACAACTTTGATTTGCTAATATAATTTTAAAAGTAAATTTTTCATTATTTGAATAGCTGACTATATGGCGTATTTATATTCATATTTTTCATATATATTAACGATATTAAGGTTAAATAAGAAAGAACATATAAGTATAATATATCTAATTCGGATTGTTTAAGGATTTATCAAAAGAGACTATTAAACTCACATAATTGCTGATTTACATTTACAACAATCACCAAAGCATCTGAACAATATTATTTTATTATCATTAAAAGTATTATATTTTTTATTTTCATAATGTATATCAAAATATTTATTTCTATTATTATTTTCAATATTTAATCTACCAAACGAAATTTACTTGGCATTATTAGTATCACTATTATTATTATTTTATTCTTCTTATTATTGTAGTATGATTCATTTTTGATTTGTTAAAACGATAAATAAATTTTATCTCTTTATTTTAGTCCATTTTGTTTAACAAAATTAATAAATATTATGAATAGTTATAGTAATAATAAATAATATGCTTTTATATATATAATTTTTAATAATAGCAATAAAATCAATAATATTATCCATAAACCAGAACATTTAAAATAGTTATGATAATGTAATAATACATTTTTTAATATACATTACGAATAATTATTTCTTGTTATTAATAACTAAATGTTCTATTAACCTTTTAAATTCTTATTGTAAATAATATATTACGTTCTTGAAATTATTTATTTTTCTTGCAGTGTTCCAAAACCAATTGTGAACAAATAAAAAAACATAACGATAATATAAATAATAATAAATGGCAGCATTCAGTAATGGTTAATACATACTAATGGTTAAACATACTAATCTGCATTATTCAATCTAAAGTATACTAAGTAGAAATAATAAAGTATAGTTGGGTTGATAAGGCAATATCATCGTCATGTGACGATAATGATAATCAACAACTTATATTAAAAATTATTTTAGTATTGGCAGGTTGGTTGATTTACCATCATCAATTCGCTATAAACAAAATGATAATGGTGAACAGCAATCTGCTAAAAATATGAAACGAAAAATTATTCAAGAAAAGGATAGTAATGGACGCTATGAAAAATGGAGAAGAGTAACAACAGTTGGTGAAAATTATTTACGTAAATCAGATTTTAAAGTTGCTTATGTCAGTCTGCAATTCAAGGCTGAGAATCTCAAAATGAAATCATTGCACATTTAGGAAAATGTGAAATATCGGGTGGAAGAAGACGCCAAGAAATTTAAAAACTACAAAGAACAGTTTTGAATACATGCAGAATTGGGGAAAAATGATGATGATGAAGAGGAAATTAAGGAATAGTCGTGGTATTACAAAGCAGTAGAATATTCGGAGGATTTCTTGACAAAAGTAACAGCCAATGTAAATTGAGAAATTGTGACCTTTTCTGAGCTCAGTAGTGACTGGAAGATTATAAGAATATTGGAGCTCAGGTTTATTTTAGTCAAATTCTTACCGGTAATTTACTTATCCGATCCATCATTTATTCGGAGTTCGGAATCGTTACAACAAAGCAAGGCCATAGTGAATGTCAAGAAATTATGACAATAAAGGCTTTATTTATAGTATCTTGGCGGTACTTAAATATAATATAGTCAAGGATCATTGTAATCGTCCGCAAAAATATGATGGCTTTTTAAATGAATTTGTGTACGATGAGGAGAAGAAATGCCGATGAAGCTCATAAATATCTCGGAATTTGAGCGGAAAAACGAATTATCAATAACTGTTTTCAAATATTAAGAAGTACTTGATGTAGAAGAAGACAGTAAAATCGTATACAAAAATCCACATGTTGATGTGATTTTTCAAACAAAAAAACCCACATGGCTTATCATTACGGGTGTGGCAAATTTGGATAGATTATTAAATTTAAATGACCTGGCTATAAAATGTCAAATTAAAAGAAAATAGTGTCCAAAATGTCTGTATGGATTCAAGACATAGACTACATTCAATAGACATGTAGCTCTATGCAGCCACATTTCAGAAAAGACTGCACTGTACACAATGCTAGACGAAAATGAGTTGAAATTCAAGGATTTCGGAAAAGCCATGATTCCAGGATTTGTAATATATGCAGATATTGAAGCTGTCCTGGTCCAACAGATGATGGTCAAGTGAAGCATGTGCCAATAGTTGTAGGGCTAATATTAATTTCATTACTGGACGAAGCAAGGAATTGTGAGTATTATTCATTTTCTGGAAAAAATTGTATGGTGGAATTTTTGGGTTGTATTGATAAATTATCAGAAGATGTAGTTACACCGTAATATAAGAAAAATATGTGTGCAGATTTGAAAATAACAATAGGCAAACAGAATTCATTTATGAAATGCACACATTGCTACTTATGTGGAGACAAAAGCAAGAAACTTGTTCGAGATCACGATCATTTCTCAGAAAACTATATTGGAGCTGCATGCAATCAATGCAATTTATCCAAGAAGATCAGAATGGAATTGCCTGTTGTATTTCATAACTTTGAGGGTTATGATTCACATCATATAATCAAAAGCATCCCACAATCACTTTGTCTACGTCGGGGAGATGATCCAGTGCTGGCACATCCATCTACTAACTATATTTCTGGAATGTATGATTTTACAAATATGAATAAAACTATCAGACATTATAACAAGTTGCGACTTTTGTCAAAAACATAAAACATTTGTATGATAACAATGAGCTCAGAATACATACAATTCCTAAAATCATAGACAAGATGCCTAAAAAATGCTGGACGATTGAATCAGAAAAGTTGAAGTTGATAGTGATGACCTTTAAATAGCTGACAGGCAATAAAGTGATTACATGAAAGCTGGTGGTGGCCGATGTCTTATTTTCTAATTTTGTGCATATGATATTATAAGCTGGTCTCTTTTGGATTGTAGTATGTAAATTATGTGTAAATTATATTATATTATTATATTATTAGTTTATTTTAATAATTAGTTATTTAGTCTATAAATGTTTAATGATTTTATTATAATCCTGTTTAAAATTTTAGTTAATTACTGTCTTAAATGTCCTAAAATGTTAGTAATCAACTGAATTTATAGATGCTTGGTGTCTATCAATGTATAACTTTGAAGTGTTATTTGTTGAAATTCGTATGTCAGCCGAAATTTATATTAATCGTAAAACTGCTTTATGATTTTGGAAATTTGAACATTTTTCTATAAAACTGTTTATATAATGTTCAGTAATGATCACTAAAAGCTTTCCTGATTATACATTAGACAAATTTATGTTTAATCATTGAATTTCATCATAATCTATAACCAGTTCATTATCCACTTCATCTAGCTTTGACATTAATCCAGTAATTGCATCAAAACTAATATCAATGTTTTTGTATGAATCGTTTAATTAAATCTAAATAAATGTTGGAACTTTAATTAATTTCCTCTTAGATTCAAATATTTATTTAAAATGATTGAACTTAATTTATTATTTTTTTACATAACCTGTCCTGAGTGAGATTGTCAGTCTTTTATAAATTTCATGTACTGTAGTTAGCATATCCCAAACATTCTTGAAGGCTTTCAAACATTTCAAATTCTCTTTATTTAGTTTGTTCTTAACTCATCATTACGCTAAATAATATTAATTAATATAACATCAAAATAATAAATTTACAATTCATTTCATTTACAATTTGGACATTTTAAATCATTTTTTATTTAAACAATGTTTAAATACTTAAAATTTAGGAATCAACAAATCCAACATATCAAGCTTTAAATTCTCGCAAGATTTATATTGATACCATAGATAACTGTCCAAAAAAAGTTCTTTCATATTTTGTTGAATTAAAAGTTCTATATTAGATCTAGATGCTGGAACCTACGTCAACAGATTTAGTTTGTATAACGGACACATCTGTCGTGGTGTATGTCGTCAATAAATATTGTTCAGTCATATATACTGTTCCTGAAACGTTTAATACAGCTCCTTTGGGATTTTTGACTCCAAAAGATGCACCTTTCAAAGAAAAAATTGATCAAATGTAAGCATACTTTTTTTTTAAATTATTTTTTCCATAATTAAAATACTTCCTATCAAAAAATTAAAAAACCAAGAACATTTGTATTTTTTAAATATATGCGAGATAAAATATTTATCTAAATTAAAATTGAATATATTAAATCCTTTTTTTATGTGATGGGGTAAGTATTATGAAAAAAATTATTTTATTTTTCAAATAAAGTTTATAAAATTTAAATACGTTAAAATTTTGATAGAAAACCTATTTTTTAATTTTGTTATTGAAAACAATGTTCACTTGATATTAATCATGATTCTCGTAAGAGTAGTAAGTAGATTTCTGTAAACTATATGTATGTTATATTTCATGTAATATACATTCCTTTAAATTTAATTTTTAACTGATTCATTGGAAATAAACTGCTTTTATTAAACTAATGATACTCAACCGAGAGTCCTAGATACCGGTGTGTGTTGTGAAAGATTTATGAAAAGCCTAATTTAGTATTGATATTTACTGAAATTAAACTTCTTTTAAGTACTAAATACAGTTTTAGTGCAAACATATTTTTATTTTTGCGATGTTATTAATTTAATTTGCATTTTTTTAGTAGCTATTCTTTTATAACATGAGCAAACAGGTTAAATAATTCAATTTTCAAAATAAATATGCTTGAATGTGAAATCCAAACTACGATTTGTATTTTTTTTCATCGTCACAAGTACGTAAGCATTAAGTCAATCCTCAAGCAGAGAAATGTTTTTTTAAAAAGTGGTTCAGCATGCACCAATGAAAAACTTTTTACACACTTAACTTTGGTTAGGTATAAACAAATCAGATTGTAGGAATATGTGTAAGTGCTTCATTATACACCAATAATATTACAAGAAAATTTATGGATACTGAGGTGTTTATTTAATCAGGTCGATTGTTTCTTACCATTTACAATGAATTTTTTCATTAAATCTTCTTAATCTCTGGTTTATTTAAGAGTCTTATGCTAGTTTTCAGGTTGAGTGGCAATAGTACTCTTGTCCCCTATACACGATGCAATAACTATAAGTAATAAATGAAGATTTTTCTGATATGACTTGAGCCTTGTGTCCATTTTTCCATCTTCTCTATTTATTCCTTTAACAGATTCTAGCCGCCTCCCAAAGATTAATAATTTTGGAGGGGATTTTCTGGCTTGAAGGGCCTTGTGTTTTTCTTGGCGTAGTGTGTAGTACCTAGTATATGAAAAGTCGTGCACTAGTACAGTCTCCCTCCCTCGCAGACTGCCTTAGAAAATTTGGTGATTTCACTGTGTTAGTATTCTAGAATTTTGATTGGTCAACATTTTGGTAAGAAAGAATTTTTGATTTTGGTTCGAAATGCTTGAGAAATTGCTTGGTCTAAATTTCAAATTTTGGTTTGTAATTTCTTCGGCTCAAAATGATAGTATGGTTGCGAATTTGGTACTAATCGTCTTAAAATTAAAAACTGCATATTTTTTGTATAAGGTTTGCTTGAAAAAGGGTGTTGTGTATGGGCACAGTCAAACATTTTGTTATAAGGTACTCAACCTATAGCGATCGTTTGAAATTAAAAATTGTCTATAATAGTTTAATAAATTACTACTGAAAATGTATGGTTCTCAAAATAATAGGAGTAAAATCGTCCATCAATTCATTTTCGACTTGTAAATATATTTCTGTCACCTTTTTTACATCCTGAATGAGGCTCTTTTTGAATGTCTAAACCACAGATTTCTTTAGCTAAGCTTGTAGTTTATACCACTGAACATTGTATTTCTTCGGGACTTTACATTTTTGATAAGATTTTGCGTTTTCCAGATCACTTATTTCCATTACTTTAAATGTAGGAATCATTAAACTGTTAAGTTCTAGTGTCAAATGGTGCCCAATTAATATTTTGTTTTGAACCATTATTTAGATGGATTTTATTTTCTCATACTTATTTTCTTGGTTTTTAGCTATCTTCTTTGTTATGACATGAAAATTGATACCAAAATCTCTAATTTTATCCTAAGGAGTTAATCTTTTGTTCATAATTAGAGGAGTCTTTGTGATATTATCATGATAAAATATTCTAATAAAAAGTTCAAAGAGAGGAGTTTTTGTGATATTATCATGATCAAATATATAAAATATAACCAAAGAAGGAGTCCTTTATAATTTAGGATTCTCATCGATAATAGTGATTTTCTTTTATCTTATGTTGAATGCGTACACTTGCAATCTACAAAATCGATTTAAAAATGAGTCATCTTTCACCGACTTTTAGTTTTCATTCAAGGGTTTTCGCTACTCTATCAGGATGTGAGTGCACTGATCTTCAATTTATGACCTGAGAATCTATGACGTTTCGGATAATAATAATCCCTTCTCGTTTCTGTTATTTACTAACAGTATTGGAGTTTTCGAAATATGTAGTTCATATTCTTCTTGATTATTCAATTTAATTATCTCTTCTAGTTTAAAAGTCCTTCCACCGACTATTTACGTCCATAATTTCATTTTTTGTTCGTTTACGTGAAAGCATTTTGGGATTTGTAAGTTTTGGTCTATGTACTAATAAAAAATCTTCTACATCATGTTTTTTAATAAGCCTTCTGCTTCTGCATAAAATTGTTAAAGTCTATTTATGTTCTCCATGCTAAAATTGATTAATTATTAAAAGACAATATATAAGACAATAAAATATATCTTAATTAATTTATTATTGTTTATATTAACCTTATTTTAATATTAAATTTTTATGGATATTTGTGATTTTATTATTTAATAATTGTGCTATTTATTCTTACAATTTTTTTATTTCCTTCCTCAAAATTTTGCTGAGCGAACAAACAAATCTCGATGTAACCCACCTCATAAAAGATTTTCAAAAAGGGCATTTTTAATACTCACAATTAATACTGAATATAATTTTATGAGCGCAATATTTGAATTGTCAATTAAGAGTTCAATGATAATTATCCAAAGTGTAATAAATGTTACTCAAAAATAAATAGAATAAAATAAAAGTCATACTAATGTTATCCATGATGTTATTAATAATGTTATTAAATTTAGTCATCATGAGCTGTTTATAGTTAGAAATAAGTTTTATACACAGAATTAGAATGAGTAATGGAGTTCCAATTATTATCACAAATGGAACAAATAATTGTTTAAATACCGAATTCTCTTTTTGTGGATTCGTGTTGCTTGCGTTATCATATTAATTCAATACGTACTATCAATTAATTTAGATTCATTTCTAAAGTATAAAAAGTTATCATAAATATATGGGGTAGTAATTAATTTTATTATTGGTACATATTGGTTTTCGACCAGATATAATTGCCAATGCTTACTTACTCGATTCCATCTATAATATTTTATATAATATAAAGTAAATTTCTCCTGCGATTAGACATTTAAATTCAAATTCCATTTGTTAGTCATTTAATATTGTTCTATTACTTTTATTATTTACATTACAAATTAGATAAATTGTAGCGCATTACACTAAACCTCTACCCCAGGATTCGTGATGTCATAATTTAATCCATGTGTTTTAAGGTAGGACATTTTATGATATCTACTGTATTTGACATCCTTATTTTTAATTTTCCACACTTGGGATCTTCATGTGACATTAGACATTGTGCGTATGTATCACATTTACTTCTTGACAACATTTCGGCATTAGTATGAAACGATATTTTTCTATATTCCAATTTTATATCTAAACTGCTCAAATAATTAATCCAGGTTTGAAATTGTGATGTGATCGGTTTCTTGGTATTTAGCATAAAAGTAATAGTCTTATGGTCTGTTCTAAGGATAAATCACATACCATATAAATAACGTTTGAAATGAAAACAAAAGTAGTAAACTACGAGTAATTCTTTCCGCGTATTACTATATTCTTTCTTCTGACTAGTCATTGTGTGTGATTCATATGCAATTACTCTTTATTGTCCGTTGTTGTAGTACTGCCCTAATTGTATCAAAACTCGCATCTGTGTCCAAAATAAATCTTCTATTTATAAATGGAAAACAAAATATTGGAGACATCATTAGTGTTTCTTTCATTCCATTAAAAACTTCTTCTAACTCATTCGTCCATTCAATTT
>MQRL01381055.1:0-10825 GCA_001938525.1 Dugesia japonica
ATATTTGGAAATTTTACAAATTAGATGATGATCCGATTATATCAGAGACAAATTACGTTTTTAAATATCCATTTATGGATATATTTTTTAGAAATTCTCGTAATAATCATCAATATCAAGATAATTTTAATATCACGGCTGTTTTTTCTAAGGAAGCAATATATCCAATAATTAAAAGACCATTTCATGGAATATGGATAAATACACCCTGCGATATTGAAAGAGTTCTGAATGAAATATTGCTTAAACCAAAAGAATGTGTGAGTTCGCATATGAGCCATATTACAGTAAAAGGGATGAAATCAATTAAACGTATTAATTGTAATCTTATGAAAGATGTATATCCATTTGTTGAAAGAAAATATTACATTAAAAATTCAGAATATTTAGTTGTAGAAAAACTGGTAAAGAATGGTTGGACAATTCAAACAGTTGAATATTCTGTTCCAAAGATTTGCAGCCAAGAATTGTATTATTCTTCCAAACAAAAACTATACAGAAACTATTTCAATTTACTAAATTATATTTGATTTATTGTATTATTTTCTTAATTTCTCTTAGTGAAATTAATTTCCGTGTAAAACTGTATTGTAAATGTTCGTATACTTATAATAAGTATTTGATAATTTTTTAAGGTTGTAAGAAATTGATATAATGTAAGATATAAAATACATGAAAAATTTTGAAATTTTTTAATGAAAATATTTTTTTAAATTTGATTTTCTAATTTTTAACGATCTATGGGATTTTATTGTAAATTTTAATTTGATTCTAGTAATTCTTTAAAATTATGATTGAATATGCTTTACAAGTGCATTACATGGACATGCATACTGCCTTTAAAAGAGACCTGTTGACAAGCCTACCAATAACATACTTGCTTATTTAATACAACAAATTATAATAACATTGATTACTTCTAAAATCATTAATACAAAACATTTCATCTTTAGTTTTAAATTCAAAAAATATTGACAGCAACAGTCTAACTTGTTTTTAAATTTTTGAACTTTTTGATTCTAAAATATATGTACCGAATTTCTTTTGAAACTTTAAAAAGAAAATCATCAAAAATCAGCAAAATTGAAAGAGAACAATTTGAGTATAAATAGAAAAAGATAGAGAACAGAAAAAATGCATTAAAACAGAGAACATGTACTCTTAAAAGAGACCTGTTGACAAGCCTATGTATATTGCATGCAAAGTACATAAATATTGCACGCATATTACATGTATATTGAATCTATAATACATGTTTATTAAACTTTTATTACAATATTTAGAAAACTCAAAATTTTTAAAACATTTATTTCATATTACATAAGATATTACAACATGTTAGACACATTGCTTTTATTCAATTCTAGAAAGTTATTTCATTAAATTTCTTATTTAAATTGGTTCTCTTGTTGTTTGACATGATTTACATTTAACATATTCATAATAGATTTTCATCAATTTATTAATATCAATATCAGCGTTTTAATCTTAACTAGTAAATTTCTGGTGCGCAGTATAGTAAACATTCCTTTAATTTTGTATAAAATGTTTCAAACATTCAAAGAATTACTTCTTAAACATACCTACCAATACAATTTTATTTGAAAATAAATAAACCATGTTGCAACACATCACTATGTGTTTCTTTAAGATCAATCGTTTCTTGAGTATCCATCGTTTTATCTTTGAAAATGTTATCATTTTCTGTGATATCATTTGCTTCTTCTGTAATTTCGTTAACTAATCACATTATCAAAATGTAAGTATGTTAAGCAACCTCTTCATTTTTTCATTATTTTGAAAATGAAAGAATTCCCAACTTTGACAAACTAATGGTTTTTCACAAATCCAACAGTCAGAAGAAGTATGATAATTAATTATATCTTTTTGTGTTACATTTAATGTTACAGGTTTTTTCCAATAATCTCCAATTAAATTATACATAATTTCATCACTTTTAATTACATATTTAATAAATTCTTTTATACAATTTCTACCATGAAAAACCTTGGTATAATCTTGTACTTGTTATTGATATAAAGATTTTAAATAGAGTGTTAATGTATATGGAATATGGGTATTAACTATTCTTGTATCAGTAGTTATAACTCTCGGAGTTTTTTCATAGATATGACTCAATATCAGTGTAAATTGCAAATGGTTGTTTTAACTTATAATGAAATTGTTTAAACTTTAGATGAGATATTATTTCTTATTTGTGTTTTAATGCTTAGCATTTTCAAGTAATTAGGCTTTTCTTTCTGAATTCTGACATTGATTAAATTTATTTATGACATCATTCAGCTGATTTTTTATATCAACTTAGATAATTAATCTATTATTAATATTTCCTTTAGAATAATAAGGGTGAAGATTTATAACATTTAATCTATTAATTTTCCGTTCTTCTCTATTATATCTACATACTTCACGTCGATTTAAACGAAAAGTGGATCTATAAGTTCTAGTTATCTTATTTCTTCTTATAATTTGAGGTAAATTAGGATTCTTATTTTTTCTTAACTCTGGCATGTTTTTTTTATTAAATTAACTTTTTATAATTATTATTGTTAGTGTTATTTATTTAAAATAATGCAAATTTAAAAAAGCTTAGTATTACACAAGTTGAATGAATAAACCTTGTAGCACGCCGATTTCATTTTTCAGCAGTTTTATTATTATTCGTATTATTATTATTATTTTTACTATTTTTATTATTAATACTATTATTGTTTATTATTATTCAATAATGTTATACTACAATAATATATTAAAAATCTACCAATGTCGTCGTCTAATGTAATGATACCACGATGTCTATAAATACATCACAATATAACATTGAACGAAATATAATCCACTTTATTTTTTATCGATTTGCTTGGTAAATACTTCAAAAGATTTAAAATATTTGCTATTTGCCGATTTGTTATTCTTCTGGAAAATTTTAATGATTCTATAGTAAGTTTTTATTATTTTCTTTCAGGAACGTACATATGATCCATAATCAAAAGCATTAGCAAGATAAATTTACTGAAAATGGTTCTGAGTAGCAGCGTTTATATATTCAATTAATACGAAATCTACACTTTTAAAAAACACGTACGCTCATATAGGTAAACATGTCCTCTTTCAAACCACATCAGATTAATTTTAACCCCACAATTAATAACAACACCAGACAGATTTTAAGTGCAATGTATGATAACTCATCACTGTAGTGTCATGCGGACATGGGTCTCTAACATTCAGTTGCATTTTGTACTAAAAAAGGTATAGGTATATTTCAAAGGTCAAATCCATCTTTGGAACTTCAAAAAAGTGAACACACACATAAAAACGTTTGAGTCAAATTTAAGATTTTGAAATATCTTTATACACACTCAAAGCACACACAATAGGATTTCTTTGAATAACATTTTTTAAATAAAAAACCATCTATTATAAAGAAGAATATATATGTTTTAATTTTATTATGACGATAAATAAAAAATTTTTAATTATTGATTTTAAAATTATTAAACTATTAAATCTATTATTTTTTTATGATACTTAAAATCATAATTATTACAGAAAAATGAAATTGTACAAAAACTATTGCACAAGTGTGAGTCATAATGGTGACTGTCATAGTCTTATAGAAAGCTTTATAAGAAAAAGTACTTTATGTGTCCTAATTGTAGGACATTAGAATAAGTCAATATAATTGTTTTTTAGAATCCATACATATCAACTATCAAGTTTTAATGAAAATAAGAAAAAATTTTAAAAACAATTTTTAATGAATGATTAATATATATTTATAAGTTATTAGAAATGCAAACTATAATTATACTTAGAATGGAATGAATTCATAATAAATAAATAATCAACCATGATTGTGATAATTGATATTTAATCAACCGTACATTTTGTGAAAAAGAATAGTGTTTTGATTTTTCATATGCATTATTATTATTATTAAGTAGTTAGATAGTGGCACATGGGCACAAATTAATAAATCAAGAAAATTAAGTGCCTATGAATTTTAGACTGTTCATTTTTTGCAAAATAACAGACTGTCACATCTAAAGCAAAAATATTTTTTAAAAAAATCAAAAATGCCTAAAAGTAGTTAGATATGTCCGCACTGCCGCACCTCCCTCCCCCCCATAGCCAGAAAAAATTTTTTCGCGACAAAATTTTTTTGACAAAATTTTTTTTAAAAATTTTTTTGAAAAATTTTTTTTGAAAAATTTTTTTTGACAAAAATTTTTTTTTTGAAAATTTTTTTTGTTAAGAAAAAATCTTTAAGAAAATTTTTTTTTTCAAAATTTTAAAATTTTTTCAAAAGTATTTCTAGGTTAATGTGTGTATGCTATCGATGTTTTGAAAAGTGAAAAAGATGCGCGCCAGTATGCGTCGCAATGTTCTGTAACTAATTTTTGAAAAATATGATCGGATCAATAAAATATTTGAATTTGAATTTAAATTTTTATTGTTTTATTTGTTGTAATTGTTTTTAATTGTTTTTAATTGTTTTAATTGTTTATTGTAATTGTTTTAATTGTTTTTTGAGATATGGACTTGAAACTATTACCATCAGTCTTAAAATTAAAAGTTATCTATACATAGTCTAAAGTACTATGCTCAAAAAATGCTTCGTTTCGACTCCATAGATTTGTCCGCACTGCCGCACCCCCCCCCCTAGCCAGAAATTTTTTTTTACGAGTAGATGTAAAATTAAAAAGTAATATAGGAATGTCTCATGAAATTGTATTGTAAAATGCTTCCTTCTAGTTGAAAATTAGTAAGAAAGATTTTTGTTTTAACAAAAATTTTTTTTTCAAACTTTTTAAAAAGTAATTCTAGCTGAATGTGTGTTTCAAACTCATGGGAATCTTTCTAAAATGTTCAAGATTCATTTTTCAAATATCATGAGAGCCATAATGAAGAAAAGTTCAATTTGAAACGAAAATTAACTGATTCATCGATTGATGTTACAAAGAAAAAACATTGTATTTAAATAAATCCTTTTTTTAAAAACACTTTTTTTTATTTTATTGATCCGATCATATTTTTCAAAAATTAATTACAGAACATTGCGACGCATACTGGCGCGCATCTCTTACAAAAATATCAAGACTGAGCCATCTAAAGTAAAATATAAAGAAATAATCAATAATGCATCAATCAAGACTGTCCGATATTTTGTAATAATATGTCACAAAATTTCAAGTCTGTCCATACCATGCATAAATAACTTGTAAATATCTTACAAAATATCAAGAGGAAAATATCAAGACTGCCCGATATCTTGTAATAATAACTTTAAAAATATCAAGAGGAACATTGGGGTTTTGATGGTATTAATTTAATTGATTCGTTTAAAGAAATAAATAAAATGTTATACATTATTAATAAATTAAAAAAAACTAAGATAATCAAATTATTCAATGTAAACTAAAATACCCTCATAGGTCTTATATTACACAGTTGCTATGAAAATAATATACTCATAAAACCTATATTACTTAGTTGATAAGTACATAATGCTATGATATTATACAAATATTACACTCATAAATCCTATATTCCATGATTACTGTGTACACATACCTTCATAAGCCTTATATTAAACGTTTTCTATGTAAATAATTCCTTCATAAGTATAATATTATACGGTTGTTATGTAAATAAAACAAGGTAACTATGACAATAATAGACTCATAAGTCTTATATTACACAGTTACTATGTAAATAAAACACTCAAACACCCTATAATATATGGTAACTATGTAAATATTAAAAGGTAACTATGCAAATAATACACTTATAATCCTTGAGTACATGGTTGCTATGTAAAAAATGCATACAAAAACCATTAAACAGTTGTTTTGTAAATAATATATGCGTAAACCCTATAATAGACGGTTGCTATTTAAATAATACAAGGTAAATATGGAAATAATATACTCATAAACCTTATAATACTGGGTTACTATTTAAATAATACACACAAAAATCATATATTTAACGGTTGTTATGTAAATATTAAATGGTACCTAAGCAAATATTACACTATTAAACCTTATATTACATGGCTAATATGTAAATAATATACTCATAAACTCTATATTACATTTTTACTATGCAAAAAGTACCTTCATAAGCCTTATATTACACGTTTGTTATGTAAATAATTCCTTCATAAGTTTTATATTTCATAAACCTTATATTTCATTGTTGGTATGTAAAAAATACAAGGTAGCTACGCAAATAATATACTCATTGTGAGGAAATGTATGTTTCTTAAATGTTTTAAGTGTTTTTATTTTTTATGAATGTGTAATTGATGGAAGCTTTATTTGTTTATTGAGAAGTTTTAGAAACTCTTGTTTAAATAATATTTGTGGCGGATTTTTAAATACGGAGTAAAATTGTAATTATTCTTTAGGAACTTTATTCACTTTTGGTATAAAGCAATACGCAAGGTTTAAATATTTTTTATTAATTACTAATTATATAAAGAATAGTATTTTGGTGTAATTATTTTCTAGATAAAACATTTGTCACATTTTAATATAATATTTTGCAATATTATTTAAATCTTGCAGATAGTATTTTTTCATTTATTTATTGTTGAACAATTGTTTTTAGAAATAAATGTTATCAACAGAAGAAAGTGTTTTTAATGTAGTGTATGTAGGCCCAACCCCTAATATGGTGGCAGCCGTCAATACGGACTCCATAGCGGACCGGTTGATGCCCGAAATATTTGGAAGGCATGATGATGTCGCAGAATCTATAAGGAAATGCTACTTATACTTTGAAGTCAAGGAAATAACTAATAAGAGAGAGCAAGAAAGATTACTTACTTGCATGATAAAAGAAGATCTACTAGGAAAATATGTTAAAACTTTAGGAAAAGCAGATGGTTTCCAAGGGCGTTTGAGTAGAGCTTTTAGTAAAGAGAGAGAAAACAGCAAAACTCTTGGTATTGTGTGCAGGAAATAAAAAGGTTTAGGAAGACGTGGTACTGAGTAGAAGAGATAAAGTAGAAGAGATCAAAGAGACAATCAAACTATTAGATAAAGTAAAAGTCAATGGGGATTCAGATAATGTTATGAGTTTTGCAAAAGTGGTTAAAGGTACTAGAGTAGTCAATCAATCTTTAGAAATAAGACGATCAGAAAATCGGAGGATATAAAAAGAGACATCTAGAAAACCGAAATTATGGTAGCGAGCAACGGAATAGTAATATGGAGGGGCGGCCGACGTTGTAGGGGATGTAATAAAGAAGGTTATTTAAGACGGGAATGTACTTTAAGTCCAAGGATAAGATATTGGACATGTGGACAAGAGGGTCATGTCAGCAGAAAATGTCCAGGTAGACACCAAGTTCATTGTTTTCGATGTGGATTGAAAGGTCATATCAGTATGGAATGTCATGGAATAAATAACAGTTTTGGAAATTATAGAAAATATGATACGGATGGAAATTAAAAAGAGTATGTTAAGAAAGACGGGTAATGAAGAAGTACTAATCAGGTGAATAGAGGTAATAGATACAAACAATTGAATGCCCTAGAAGGGGGGTTGAGCCAACAAGAAGAAGATGAAATAGAAAGTGTGGAAGTTAACGCTAGATTCCCAAAAGCACGGGCTCTAATAGTAGGGTAGTTAATCGTAGCTATATATTAAAAGGTAGTTCTATCAAATATCCTCGATTTATGTAAAGATGGGAGAACGCGAATGTGGTAGGACGGAGCTAATAGTTTTCATAGTAGGAAGTCGAGTACTGCCAAATATGATTGGAAGAATGAAAATTTTAAATTTTGATTATGCCAAAATGACGAAGAACGAAAAAAAAAGAAAGGAAAATTTATATCTGTAATTTGGAGGCCAATTTTGGCAGACATGTTAATAAAAACGAACGCTGGCAGAGAGCAAGTGCTAGTATAGAATAGGAAGGTGATAATCATTTAAAGGAGATTTGCAAAATGAGAGGAGAGGTGTTCATAGCGGATAAATGGGATGTTGGCAGGACTCATTTAATCAAACATAATATAGTTACAAAAGGTGGACCTATTAATGTAAAACCATATAGACAGCTGATCAATCTCGAAGATATGATAGATGATGCAATTAAAAATCTGTTAGAGAATGACATTATTCGAAATTATAATTCACCATGGAACACACTTTTGGTATGTGTGTGGAAGAAGGAGAAAAAAGACATAAGATTATGTCTGGATTTTAGAAGATGGAACGAGATCACAGAAAGACAAGCTTTCCGAATATTGAGGAAATGTTGGACAAATTGAGTGAGACAACATATTTCAGTTTGATTGATCTGGGCAATGCGTATTACCACGTGGAATTGGACAAAAACTCTCAAGAGAAGACGATATTCTCCACAAAGCAGGGACAGTAAAATTTTAAACAGATGCCATTTGTAATAGCGGCAGCTCCTGGAACTTTTCAGGAGATGATGGTTGAAGTAATAAGAGGAATACGAGGAGCAATGGTATACTTGGGTGACATATTGGTGTTTTTGAAGTCGAGGGAGGAACATTATGAGATTACAGAAAATGTTTTAGACAGAATCTTGGAAGCAGTTCTGAGAATAAATCCAAAAAATGCTCTTTTATGAAACGGGAAAATTTTTAGGACACATAATAAGTGAGAGAGGAATTCAAACAGATCCATTAAAAGTAGAAGCAATAAAATCTTTTGGAGAGCCAAAATGTGTGAAGAAACTACGTAATTTTTTGGCATATGCAACTACTACTGGAAGTTTATAAAAGATTATGCCATGAAGGCTAGAAAACTGGAATAATTATGCAGTGGTCAGGGCAACGCAAAATTTGTTTTGTCTGCAGAGTTGTCGGAGATTTTCGAAGGATTGAAAACAGCACTAACCATAACACTAATGCTGGGGTTCCCAGATTTACGGAGAGAATTCATCTTGGACATGGACGCAAGCTTTAGCATGGTTGGCGCAGTGTTGGCACAAAAAGACGAATATGTGAAAGAAAGAGTGATTGCGTAAACCCTATAATACTGGGTTACTAGGAATTAATACAATCATAATCCTTATAATAGATGGTTGCAATGTAAATAATACACTCACAAATCTTATATTTTATGGTTGTTTTGTAAATAATACCAGGTAACTATGCAATTAATATACTCATAAACTATATTATTCAGGATTTTAAATAGATTTTTTATTAAAACTTGCATTGGTAAGGATATTTTTTATAGAAAATTACCACTAGTAATGTTTTTAAAAAAAGTTCTGTTTTTTATCTTTTTGTAATGAAAAGTTTTAATTTGAATATTTATTCATGTAATTATCCCAAAGACTCGCCTCTTTAAAGTTTTTTGAGAGGTAAATTTTATCATGCAAATATCAAAAAGACTTCCCTCTTTGGTTAGTTTTACTAGTTATATTTTTATAATGTAAATATCACAGACTCCTATTTGAAGTTTTTTGATAGATATATATTCATAAATGCAAAACAGAAGGAATACAGTTGCAACACACATACACTGAAAATCACAAGTATGAGAATTTTTAAAACTCAACAAAGCCGCCATTTTGAATTTTTTAATAAACACAATAAATATGTAACTCAGATGCAACACAGATATACTGAAAATTATGTGGCTACGAATTTTAGACTGTTCATTCCTTGCAAAATCACAAAACTGTCACATCTAAAGCAAAAATTTAAAAAAAAAATCAATAATGCCTAAATCGCTTACAAAAATATCAAAACTGAGCCATTTAAAGTAAAATATAAAGAAATGATCAATCAAGACTGTCCAATATCTTGTAATAATATCTTAAAATTTATCAAGAGTGCCCGATATCTTGTAATAATATCAGTAGGTAGATATGAGCGCACCAAGGCGGGCCCCTCGAGGGGGGTGGGGGTACCCCCGATGAGTCATAGCCCCGTCCATTTTTGGACACGCCCACTTTTTATCTTTTGCCCCACCCATTTTTTGGCCACACCCACTTTTATCTTTTTTGCCACGCCTACTTTTTTCTCCGCCCACTTTCTAGTGATGAGTCATACTTTTTTTCGAAAATTTATCTATGTCAGAACAAAGACCATACCCCTCACCCTCCGGCCATTTTGAATTTTGTGATGAGTCATACTTTTTTCTCGAAAATTTTTCAGAACAAAGACCATACGCCCCCTCACATAAACACATAACTTAAAAAAATTTTTTTTTTGTTTAAATAAATTTTTTTAAATTAACTTTTGTTTTTAAATAATTTTTTTTTTACATTTATTTTTTTTTAAAATTTTTTTTTCTATTTAAGTTTACGTGACTTATTAAAGTCTTTGTTAAACTTGCATTAAAACTGCACTTTTTTTCCCCCTACACACATGAAACAAAATTAAGACGAACCAATGATGATATAAAATGTGAATGATTATATATAAACCAATTCTCATTTCATTGTTTTTTTTCCGAATGAAAATATAAATGAATCTAGATCAATTTCAATGGAGGCACACTGTCATGGATACGTGCAATGAGCAAGCAGTGGTAACATTATTTGTTTTTTTTTAAATGCAATTTTTTTTGTTAATTATTAAGATTTTTTATTTTTTTTTTTAAAATTTTTAAATATTTTTTTTTGTAAAATTTTTTTTTTAAAAATATTCATTTTTAAATTTTTTTCTTTAGTTTTTTTTTGTCATATTTTTTAGAAATTTGATACAATACTAAAGAAAACAAAATATCTAGTTACATTAAAAAATTTTTTTTGAATTTACCAACTAAACTATATATAATCACAAACCAAAATTATTGATTTTTT
>MQRL01383711.1:0-13339 GCA_001938525.1 Dugesia japonica
CAATTAAAAAGAATTATTTTTATTTTAAATTAATTTTTTAAAAAACAACAATTAAAAGTTTCTTTCAAATTCGTTTTAAAACTTTTATTTTATTTAATTAATATTATTTCGTTTTATACAAATATATTTATTTTAAACATATTATTTATTGATATTGATATATAGATAATATTTTCTTTGTTACTAATTCTCCTTCAGAAAATATTTTAGAACTAGCCAATATAATTATTGATAACTTCAAATTTACTTTAGAGAAGTAAATCGATTTTCAAATTCTTTTTGTGGACACCTTAATCCAAAAGAAACTTGGCGAAGTATTAACTACTCAGTTATATATGAAACCATTTCACAATGGGCATATATTACCCTGGAGTAGTAATACTGCCATCAGACAGAAAATTGGAATAATCGAGAGCGAAAGTATAAGACCTAAAAGAATATCTTCAAATGAAGAAATGAGATTGACTTCCCAAAGGTTGATTAAAAATAAATTTCTAAATAATGGATATCCAAATAGAATTGTATCTAAGTATTTTTCCTCGAATGCAAAATTAAATAAAATCAAACAAAAGACAAATACAGTTATTAAATTACCTTTTATTTATGAGAAATGTAGCCAAATCATGCAAAATATAATCAAAAAAATCGAAACTCAAACACAATCCAAGAAGTATATTTAAAACTCAAGCACCTTTGTATATCCAATTACAAAAACCAAGACAGAATTTTTTAGTTCCCAAATGCATTTGTGATGGTAGAAATATGTGCAATAAAAAATATCACTTACAAAATAACATGCACCTTATGTAAGGATACATATATAGGACAATCATTCAGAACCATCCATACAAGAATTAAAGTACATATCAAACAGAAAGAAAGTGAAGTCTTCCAACACTTTCAAAACAAACATATTGTTTCCAGAAAATCATCATATTATATGGAAAACATAAGGAACAGGCTACATTTCTACATTTCACAGAAAAAAACATGAACAAATATTAATTAAAGAGGATAAATCTAAGATCAATGTGGGGTTCGACAATTACAATAATTAAAAAAATTTGAAAAAAAATCTATGTCAATATCAATAAATAATATGTTTAAAGTAAATATGTTTGTAAACAACGAAATAATATTAATTATATAAAAATAATTTTTTAATAGTAATTTGAAAGAAACTTTTAACTGTTTTTTTTAAAAAGTAATTTTAATATTTTTAAAAAAACAAAATAAATTTTCAAAAAAATACAAAATTTAAAAATTATAACAGAATAATTGTAAAAAATTTTCATAATTCTAATATAGAAAAATTTTAATGAAAAAAAAACTTTAAAAAATCTCTAATATATGAAAATGATATTAAAACACAACTAAAAATTAAATATGTAAAAGACTTTTTGATTTAATTAAAAAAAAATTTTGAGAGTAAATTTAAAATAAAAATTAAAATTTATAATTAAAATAAACCAATAAAATTGCGATTAAATCTAAAGAATTTAGTAACAAAGATCTATTGCGTTGAATCTATCAAGAAGTTCCTGAAGAAGACTATTGTCGAAAATTTGAATTTCTATACAAATAAATTTTATTTTTGATCGAAGCCTTTTCTCTATTTCAATGAAATCTCAAACGCGATCAATGTTTAAGCCCAACAATTATTCTCATAATAATTGTAATTATAAAATTCTTTTATTAATTTGAAATTTCTTCAATTATTATTACCTAAAGGTTTTATGAAACTTTTCATAAAATTTTAATGTTGGATATTAAAACATCCTAACATCCTTCTTCTTAAAGAAATTTTAACATTTCAACATTTCTGTAAAATATTCTTCCTTGCCTTTTTCCTACCTTGTACCTTATTTCATAGATCTTTTCTCTTTAAATTTTTTTGGGCCATCCTATCTTTTCTTTGACGGTATTTTGTTTTTCACCAATATTTGCCGACCAATTTTGTAGGCTCTACGGGTTGGGTTTAATTCCCCACTGATCAACGTCTTTTCTAGCTTTTCATGATCAATTCATCTTTCTCTTCGAATCTCTCTTCCGTAAACCATGGTTGCTGGGTTAGTTCTAATCGTCTTTTAACACGTTGCATTCATCATGAACTCTAATTTTGGAATCTTTTCGTCCCAATTTCCTTTTTAGATGCATTGATGCAGTCATCTATGATTCTGAATTGTCTCTAAACCAAGTCATTTGTCCGGTAGTGGTATGGACTCTATTAGCAAGAAAAACGCTATCCTCATCAAAAATTTATTTATAACAAAGTTTCTATAAATTGAAAAAACTGAATTAGAATAGTTTTAATATATACGCAATAAACTATTCTAACTATGACTATTCTAAATATACAATAATTATTTTAATTATTTTCTTTTACATTTATTTAATGATATATTATAACAAAGTTTGATTTGGCTTTCGAATTTTTAAAGCACTAATACTACAAATAAGTTTTATATCATATAAATAGGTAGTAACTTGAGGAATTTCAAGCAAATATATAAACAATTCTGCAAAAAAGAGGATATACTATTATTTTTTTAAATGATAGGATATGTTTTAAAATTTTAAAATTTCAAAAATTTTTTAAATTTCAAAAACTTTATAAATATTTTAATTGCGCATAAAAATTTGAATATCATTCTCCCATCTCCCTTCGTTAAAAAATCTTCTGATCTTTTCAACGTTTTTTTCCATTGTCCGACCCAGATCATCTCGAATCAGACATCTTCGGTCATGTATCTTTTTTACTACTAAGAATGACATTGTGGAAGAATACATCATTATCGGTATCATCCTGCATGTAACGAATGAATTCTTCTATGTCTTCAAAAACGTCTCTTGGTCTTTACACCAGTAGTCGTAACCTAGCTTAAGAACCTTTACTTTGTTCTCTGATGCTTCATATCTTTCTTCAAGATTCGCTTCAATCATCTAACCGATAACAATCCCTTGTAAATCTTTGGAAATTTTGGCCAATTTGAAGAATCGACTGACGTCCCTCAAGAATATGTCAAGATTGTCACCTAATTTGAAAGGTCTCGGGTGAACAAATCTGTTACTAAGTTTGAATCTGACGTGCATGCCATATTAGCAAAAAAACCTATTCTCATCAAACATTTATTTACGACAAAGTTTTTATAAATTGAAAAAACTGAATTAGAATAGTTTTCCTTTACGACTTATTTTTCTTTGAAGAATAAACGTTTTTAGTCTATCTTTATTTCGGTACCAGGTTAAAGTTCAGCCCAGTTTTTTGTGGTGGGGTTGGGAGGTTGTTTGACTCATGCGCTACTACATTTAAATATATCGTAGATTTGAAATGGTAATGTCTTAGTTAATATAACAACATTAGACTAGAGTAAAACATATCTTATCATTTAAAAAAATTATTATATATCCTCTTTTTTGCAGAATTGTTTATATATTTGCTTGAAATTCTTTAAGTTACTACCTATTTATATGATATAAAACTTATTTATAGTATTAGTGCTTTAAAAATTCGAAAGCCAAATCAAACTTTGTTATAATATATCATTAAATAAATGTATATCGATTAGTTGTAACTGCAAACTATGGGAGGAAAATAATGACCAGACCCTTCAGCAAAATATAATATATTCAGGGTATTCCTATATTAGAATAGCTACTAATTCAAAATCATGATCTCATTTTTGCGTAAAAACGATTTTTTGAAACATCTCCTCCCCAACCCATAAGCTTTCATACACAAATGATTCACTCATGACAAGCCCCCTTCACCCCTTGGTGCGTACAAAATATATGGATGACACTTAATTTGAAAAAATACTTTTACTTAGTTTAAATTTATTACAATGGCTGTGTACTTATTTTCGAAAATAAGTAATAATATTTAATTAAAGTTTTAGAAAAATTTAAAATATTTTCAATTTTTAAAAAATAACTTTTCGTGCTTTTTTGTAATTAATTAATTAATTTCATTTAAAGCAATATTTAAATACTTTTTATTTTTGATTTCCTAAACTAAAAATGTCTTAACATTTTATAACTATTTTAATTTATATTTAATAAAATTAAAAAAGATTATATATTAAAGTTTTAATTATGAATGTTTTATAAACACTATTTAACATCTATTTTACCAAAGAATATGCAAAAATCAAGTTTTTTGAAAAATTTTTAAAGTAAATTTTAAAATAATTTCATACTTCATTTTTAACATATCGTGTTTTTAAAAAATTATTTATTGTTCAAGAAATACATTAAGTTCTGCTTACAATAATTTGTTTAAATATTTAGTTTATAATCTTGCCAAAAAGTTACTTTTTCGAAAAGAATACTTTTTGCACGATGAAATTTATTTTCTGTATTTCTAATTAATTTGAATTTTTCTTCTATATTTTC
Organism: Dugesia japonica; assembly: GCA_001938525.1. Classification (NCBI taxonomy): domain Eukaryota; kingdom Metazoa; phylum Platyhelminthes; order Tricladida; family Dugesiidae; genus Dugesia; species Dugesia japonica. Next base: position 4,396 of record MQRL01383711.1, read on the forward strand.
AAAAACTTTTGAGTTTATAGAAAGTTTTCCTTTATTATATAGCAATGGTTTAGTTTTCAGATACAATTTCTAAATAGTAAACAAAAGAATTGACATATAGAGAATATACAGTAGTTGAAAATCTAATGTACATGAAAACATTTTATCTAATTATATTAAAAATCAAGAAATAAATTTCATTCTATATTCATCAATGAAACTTACTGAAAATTATTTTGAAGTAAATATGAAATTTTTCACATTAGCTAAAGATTTGAAGTTAGCAATTCTACGTTTTGAAAGTTCAGAAAAATTAAAAAACAAAATGATATTTTAATCTTACACTAATTACAGTGAATATGCACTGTTAATCCAAATTATTTCGATTTTAATTAATAACCATCTTTAATTCAAAAATAAAAAAGATAACATTGAAATAAAGAAAACTGAAATGTTATCAAATATTACAATTATTGGTAAATAAAACTAATGAAATAATAAAATGGGCTGTATTAAATGTCAGACTAAATCTGGAAATATTACAATCACTTGAAAATATAAAGGGTTTGTGAGAAATGATTTGGTTATCAACGATGAAATCATCCGCAAAATTAACAATGATAACGACGATCCTTATAAATATCCTGGTATTATTATAAAATAAAAGGTGACCATATTCTACATGAGTAAATTAATAGACGCTGCACTAAACCCGTGCTAGAAAATATTTTGCGGCTAAAATTTGATTGGTCTTATACATGTTTCCAGCGATTTGTTTCGGGCGAAAATTTGATTATGTAATTGGTATGTAAATTCTGCAATTAGATTAGTCGAGTTTTTGTATGTATGTTGTTTACGTAACAATGACTGCATGTTTATGTAACGATTACGTAGTCAATATGTCATAATTAGGGCAATTTTTGTCAATAAAGTCAATTGAATCTTAAATTACTCAAAACTTGTTAATAATATGTAAAAAAATCTTTGACTATATAAAAGTATCTTATTTTAAAATTATTAAGTCAAAAATTCAAAAATTTTATCAAAAAGTTCAAATTGTCAAAAATTATTTCAAAAGGTCAAAAAAGAATCTTATTTTAAAATTTTTAAAGTCAAAATTTCAAAAAATTATCAAATTAATCTACGTCATACGATAAAAAATCAACACTTTAATTATATACACTCAATTATTTTTAATAAATACTTTCATTAATTATCATTGGTAATTCTTAGATACTGAAATAATACCAAAAACCATTTTTAAAAAATGAATAAATGCTTTATTTTTGATTTTATAATAAAGCATGTATTTTTAGATAACTTCTTTAAACAATATATATGCAGCTTTTAATTCTCTATCTCCTGGTATCAAAATATTATCTAATATATGAATATTTCGCGCCTGTACCGGGTTTTTAAAATTTAAAAGTTCAAATCCTTAACAACTCGTCATCAATACGTTAGATTGAACTTCTGAGATAGCAGTAATGTCCGTCATCTGATTACGAGTCCATCGATACAAAGTTTTACATCATAGCATGTATATACTCGTTTAAAATTTAATTTTTTAATATGAAAGTCTTTGTTACAGTGTTTCTGAGAAGTAAGTCACATTACAATGATGTGGACTGCTTGATTGCAACCTTAACAGCTTCTCAAGCAAAGAACCACACAAAACATGAACTGTTTAAAGGTATTGGAATGCCACCCCAGCCTGTTGTTACAAGATGGGCAAGTTAGTTGAATGTTGTGAAGTACTATGCTGACGACTTTGTGACGATCAGCATGATTGAAGATTTTTAAAGCAAGAAAAAGAAATTGTTTCAAATTCAACAGTAGCCAAAAGTTTTTGTAAGATTGTCAAAACTAAATTGTTTTGGCTGAAATTATTATTCCGGCTGAGAGTAAAGATTACACTATCGAGTCTGTCGAAGGAAGTTTTTGAATTGAAATTCATTGAAGATTCATGTAATATATCAAAAAGTAAATAAAAGGAGGATTCATGAAAAATGGAGTAATGAGTAAAACATATGCATTATAAAGTCAGAATTTTGGTCAAAAAAGTCAAATTTTTCTTTTTAACATGATAAATAAAAGATTGCACTAATAATGACAATAAGGGATTAAAAAAAGGAATCAATTTCACCATTGGAATATGTTTTTAATGAAATTTCAGCCTTTTTCAACTTGTGTCAAAAGAAGATTTTCTATTTTGAATAAACCTTTAGCAAAAGACCGAAACTTTGCCCCTGAAATTTGGTAATAAAATTATGTTGTTATAATGTTCAATAAAATGTAAACTCTTGATATATTTTTTATATACAAACCTAAATTTTCATAAATTTTAAGACTACTAAGCAATGATAATTGTTTAAAAAAAGAAAAATAAAGTCTTGTTTTTATAAAATTGTTTTTATATAATTTTGTATATTGGATGAAAAATCTATAAACCAAAGTTCAAGTGATCCAGTGCTGACATATCTTTATTTCGAGCCAAACATTTTTCAAAAAAAGTAAAGAACAACCGTTTTTAATTCTGTGTTAAACGGTACTAAATTTGAAACCAAAACACCGATTTTCGACCTTCCAGAGCAAAAATTCAACCAATAAATATAAAAAAATCGAAAACTGTTTTTACCTAATTTTAACGACCAGTCAAAATGCTTAATTTATAAAATAATCAAAACTCCTGGATCACTATGTCGACGGGGGAGATGATCCAGTGCTGACGTATCTAACTATTAAAGTATATGCAGTTTTTAATACTGAGTCTAATAATATCAAATTTTTAAAGAATTATTATTATTATTTATGAGCATAATTGGAGCCTTTAAAAGCAAATTTGGATTCAACTTTAATGCTAACATGCCTCGATTTTGTATGCATTTTTTCAATATTTTCATTTCCACTATGTGCAGTCCGTTTCAAAAGTCTGTTTGCACCAATGTAAATTACAAAAATTACAGACAAGTCGTTTGAAAGGGCAATGGAAAAGGAAGAAACATTATATTTACAAATATTAGTAAGTTTATTAATATTTTGTTGGGTATTCTTTCATCTTGATAATAGAGGGCACTCTTCGTAGCATGGAATCAACGAGTCTGCAACATAAGGAAGTGGGTATATTATACCATATCTTTTGTAACTCGCACGCATTTCATCGGCATGTATATTTATAAACCAATAATTGCTATCTTAAAAAAAATTAATTTTTTCAAATAATTTTTTAAAATTTTTTTAACACAACAGACTATGCTATTTCCAATCACAACCCCGATGCTACCACATTCCCCTGTGGGAGACTCCTTCCTCTGAAGAAATTTATTGAAATCAAGGAGTTGTATTGAGTTCCCATCAAAGTGAACTTACAATACTGTATTCCACGCTTAAGTTCCCTCACCGCATTTGTGAAGTTGGTCTTTGGACATCTAGTTCTAACTGCTGAACAAGTTGAAAATGATCATCAGTTGAAAAATCTTGAAAAATATTTAGAAAAACTATTTTGTACCAGAACTTAAAATATTACAAACAATTGAAAAAGGTAATTAAAAAAATACGTTTAAAATAAAACAAATGTTGATTCAATGAGATTTATTAACACATTAAAAAACAACACATAAAATTGCAATAATATGTTCACGACATTTAACAATAAACAGTAAAATAAAGGCTTACACAACGAAGAAATATAGTTTTGGTTTAAAACTTTGGCATTGCACATCGGATATAAACTAAGAATTAATAAGTTTACATAAATAAAAAAATATTATCGCTATTTTTCTTCCTTTCCACATGACATTGTCTTTGCTTCCTCAAAGCAATGAATAGAGCTTGCATTTTGATATTTGTTTTAGTTATACTGGTTATCTTTGGACTCTAATATTGTATGTCCATGCTCAATTTATTAGCAGTTTTTACTTTTTCTTTTTTATAGATCTCAATAGCTGCTGTTGGCGAAACAAATTGAAATAACCTTACCAAGTTTTTCATCAAAAATATCATATTTTCAATCACCTTTGAATTTAATTTGATTTTTTTCATACTTTCTTCTTTTCTTAATACCCAATTAATTAAAAAATTTTGTACTAATATTAATAATATTATTACCACCAAACTATCCAGAAATTGAATGTATATTAATGCATGGAGACCCTTTGTAGTTTTTCTCCAACTTATACCGATATAATAGAATTTCATTGTTGGATATTTATGTCATCGGATTCATAAACTGCTCCAGATTGTATTCTCTCTTCAAAGCTTCTGTTTTATTAACTTTACACCTAGTTAAATTATTCATATAGTTCAGTATATATGTTTGATTAATGATTGAAAATTGTTTGTATCCATCAATTTCTGGATAATCTTCATTGTTTTTGTTACATATCCATATCTACTTGATCATTTCATATTGCTTGTGAGATGAACTGCAAATATCTACTGTTTTGAAAATAATGAAATATTTAAAAGAATTTCGATTTATATTCTTGTTTTGTGTGAATGTATACTATTTTTGGTTGTAGAACGGGTAGAAAAAATTAAAGAAGAAAAAGAAAACTTGTTGTAATAATAAATGTAATTGTAATTAATTTTGTAATTATTGTAATTAAATTATTAAATTAAACAAATTATTGTAATTAATTTTTATTAATGATTACAATAGGTATGCAATAGACATACGATAAGGATGCAACACAGCCTGTGAATTTTAAACTTCCCAAAACATACCAAGACTGTCCCATCTCTTAGAAAAATTTAAGACTGCCAATCTTCTGCAAAAAATATAAAACTGCCTCATCTAATATATAAATATCAAGACTGCTCAAATGTACATATATTTTTCATAAAAAATCAATTTAAATAAAATCATCATTTTTATTAAAAAACATTAATTTTCAAAAAATCATTACACCGCCCTCACCCCACAGAAAAGATTAATTTAAATCTTATAATCACCATCAAATAATTTCCTTTCTACCCATATACTTTTCCCCCAAAGAAAAATTATTTTAACAACTTTATACTACTTACAAAAATAAACCAAACAAGTTCTCGATGAATAAATCTTCAATTCCCTTCCATTCCACAACCATCAAACTCAACACCACATTACATCTTCAACAAGCCATCACTAACCAAAATCCAACAACTACCAATAAACTTATACCAATATAAAAAATAAGCGAGCGATAACTCATCAGCTGTGCTTATGCGCTACCACCACTTGTAAAGAGAACCATCCATTCTACTTAATAAGTTTTTAGACCATATATAGACAGTATTTTGGTTCCAATGCACTCATATCATAAAACCCCTCAAAAAGTTAAAATCAATACCCCCACACCTTTCTCGAGTTCACTTTTACTCTTACACACACTCACACACACCCTCTTTATTAAACCAAATTTAAATTACCCACCACAATATTCCAAACTCACACAAATTTTGAAAATTAAAATCCCCCCAACTTCTAGAATCAAAAATTCATGATCCCGATCAAAGAAAATTGATCCAATAAAAAATCTGATCATCCCTACATTTTTTTAAATCTACACGATAACTCATACCAAATTTAAAGCAGTGTTATGATTTTTCTCTAGGAGGGAGCTTGATATTTCATACTGTGCTTATGCATGAAATACGTACTACTAAAATAAATCGAAATGATGATGATAGAAGAGAGATGTTAGAAAAAGATGGGCGAGAGTGAAGTAGAGTAAATGTTGATGGAGTAATTTTAGAGATGTTGTTAGATTCAGGAGCTTCGTGACAGTCATGAGTGAAAACTATTGAAAAACCGTTTTTGTTGATGTGCAATATCCGATTAAATATAGAATTTTTATAAGGACGGAGAAAAAACCGTTGGGTATAGCAGAATTCAGTATACAGTGGTTAGAAGAAAGTCAGGAAAATTAAAATCATAGTTAAACAAATTCTCCTCAAATTAATAGGTTGTATTGATACAATGAAAAGTTTTAGAGTGAAATTAACAGAAATAAATAACATCGAAAATGAGTCTGAAGATAACTCATTCTGACGAAGATAGAAAAAATAACGCGTTGAAGTTGTTTAAAGGAATAGGTAACAGAAAAATCGTTCAGTTGATCCAGAATCTGGGTGAGATAATCATGGCTACGATATTTGATATCGGGTATACGAGAAAAGAATTACATGAAATAAAAATTAAAGGAGATCCAATAATACAGCACCCTAGAAGACAGCGATGTACTTTGAAAAGAAAATTGAAGATATCATTAAAGAATTAGCAAAGATTTGTGGGATCAGCACGTGTAATAGTTCAAAAAAATCTTTTTTAGTAATTGTGGGTAAAAATGACAGCTCGATAATAATGTGTGTGGATTTTAGGTCAGAAAAAGTCTTTTTTCCAATGCCAGACATTAAGTTATTATAAGATTGTTTATCTGGCTCGAAATTATTTTAGCGGAAAAGTCAAAGGATGTCACTGCTTTCAGTATAAAGGAAGGTCAATTACAAATGAATTTCTATTATTAAAAATCAAAAAACTATCTAAATACTATTAGTATTTAACTATACTAATATTTAACCATTAGTATTCAACAGTATATCTGTCAACTTCAGGCACTATTTAAAACTGTGAGTGGTTTAAAAGCGAGTTGAAATTTTTATGCTCTGGTTGAAAATTGTGTTTTGTAAAATTCTTTTTTAAAAAAATCGAAATCACTAATTAATTAAGAAATTAAAATAAATTAAAATTTTTGGAAATGACAATTTTTTTTTGAAAGTTCAGAAGATTTTAAAATGATAATTTTATAGCAGGTGATTTTGTTTTGAAAATTTTATGAAAGTTTTTGAGAAAATTTTAAAGGATATGTTACAAGTAAATAATCATTTTTTTGTTTTGAAATTTTATTAAAATTTTATTAACAAAAGGATCAATCTTTTGTTTAAAAATTTGTGAAAATTCTAAAGAATGTGTTATTAAAAAATAATTATTTTCTGTAAATTTTCAAATTAATTTAAATCAAGTTTTAAATTTGTGAAAAATAATTTCCGATTAGAGTATGAAGTTTTAATTTGTTCGAATAAACAAATAATGATGGTTTTAGTTTTTATTTGGAAATAAATTTTATGGAGTTGAATTTTATTTTGATAATCCGGGTTCTCAAAACTCATCTAACAAAAACTATGAATAGAGTATATATACAAAGTTCTGATTTATTCGATCAATTATATTATGATTAATGTTATTGATTAAATTTTAAACATAATGAAATGTCATTTTTTATTTATAATTGCTTTAATTATTTCAAAACTTTGAGCCTTCATCTTATATAAATTCAAACTGAATCATAATGTAAGGGCTGCAAGTCGCCCCATGAAATCGAGATGGTTGAGGATAGTGTATAAAATTCTACACTCAAGATTTGGTTCAAAAGGTTTCGCGCAGGTGAGCTGAAATCTGTAAACAAATATCGCGAAGTACCAGAATCAAAGGAAAAGGAAGATTAATTAGATTAGAAAGGTAGTTATTTTAATTAATATTATTGCTATTTATATTTTATTTATTAGAAATTTTGACACTATTGGTTAATGAGTGGAAGAAAGCCTTGGAGAAATTAAAAGGAAGATATTATCCGCTTTTAAAAATCAATATATCAACAATATAGTTGTGAATTCAACTGCTAATAGATATTTGCTTTTGAAGAAGCTTGTTTTAAATATTTATCAATAAATTTATATTATTATTTATTATTATTCTCTTTTATTACCAATATTTTTCCAAATTATTATGAAATGTTGTAAGAGTTAATTTACATGGTTTTGTAGATTTTTTGTCCATAAAGGATATCTGAAAATTCCAAGGCATGATAGAAGAATTATCAAAAGGTAATAAAGGGCTGCGAAATTATCTACACAGATATCTAGAAATAAAAATAAAAAATCAAATAAAATTGTTTAGGAAGTATTGAATGATGTAAAGATTTTCTGTCAACTAAATATTTTGATGTAAAACGATAATAATTCATGATCAAGTTAATGTTTTGTTTTAATCCTCTGATTCCCGAAATTTCGAGAAATCTTTAAAAATTAAAGTTTTTTCAACTTCAAGAAACCGTTATGCAATCAAAAAGATTATCGAATTTTCTCTCAAGTTAGAAAAAGACCATGTCTCCAGACTTTTCCAACACAATGAAAGTGTCTACCATAAAGGCCTTGATTCATCAGACTGATTATAATCAGGGTTATGGAGGAATCACCACGTAACATGGTTTTATCCATTAATTTTAATTCAATAATTAATGAAATTGCAAATCCTTTTAATGGCAGGAACCGAGCACCAAGTATGTCTTCGGTACCGCCACTCATTCAAAGCACCAAGGTCAGCAAGTCTGAGAGAGAGATTTTGGTACCTCCAGCAACAAAGATAACCAAGAGTTGAAAAAATCATCAAATAAAGGTGCTACTAGAAAATTAATGACAGAAAAAAGATCTTTTGTTACATATGATCAACATCAGGAAAAGAGCTATTATCCTTTATTCTGTCCTTGAAAATGCATAAAGATGAAAATTATGGATTTCGTCAAAAGCTATGGTTTGCTAGTTTCAAAATACCGGAAGAATTCTTAAAGCATTGCAGGGAATCATATTCATTAATAAATTTGAGACACCTGCACGAATCAAATATCTTTCTTCTAAAAATCTAAGGAATTCTGCAAACTGGAAATTATTTTCCTCAAAATGATGAAATCTTCAAACTTCTCTATCTAGCAACAAAAAAGATCAAAAAATTGCATTGGATTTAGTAATGTGTGCTAAGTTAAAAGTTTCACCTAATCAATTAATAACTCTTCCTAATACTAAATGTGATGTCATATCTGGACCAGTAAAAAATCTAATTTAAATCCAGGCAATTCAAACTAAATAGTTGCACTATAATTCAACTTTAGCTCAGAAATCGAAAGACGATTGGAAGCAAAATAAAAAT
>MQRL01384375.1:0-11882 GCA_001938525.1 Dugesia japonica
TATTATTATGGAAAAGATGTTAATTGTATTCTAACATCTGTTTAGTTGAAACAACAAATAAACAATCTTCAGAATGAAAAAGTCATTCAATATTTTTTCTAGAATAATTTATTATTATTAAATTCTTCTATCACTTATTCCAATATTCAAAGGCTGTACATTGGAATACAAGTTCAATAATAATTTGTAAAGAGTCGAATATAATCGATATTATAAGTCAATATATAAAAGGCATTTAATAAAAATCTGTCTCTTCCCATGAATTTCTGTGTGTTAATTGAATATTTTTAAATTTTTATAAAATGAATCAACTGGTTAAAATGGAAAAAATATTTATATAATTTGTAAGATACACAAGTGATCAGAATATATAAAAAAAACTAATATCAAAATCAGTCGAAGAATTTCCACCAAATTGATCCTAGAACTTTATTATAAATAACTTTCAGCAATAAAATATTTTCGAATAGATAATTTTTTAGATATTATTTAGATAAAAATAATTAGTTAATCGATTGGCATTATAATTATAATTAATTGATAGTTGCATAATTTCATGATGCAATATTCGCCTAATTATCACTTTTTTCACTGCCAGTTTACAAATTTTTTTTTAAAATAATATGTTTACATTTTGAATGCAGACAGTTGTGAAAATAATTATTAGAAATAATAAAAAAAATGATAATTAACTTTTTTATAATTTAATAGTTGTCAACAATTCTAGAAACACTTATTTGATTGCTTTATGAAAAAAAAACTGTATTTAGTGATAGAGATTTTTAAAATATCAATGAGAAAAAAAATTATCAATATTAGTTAAATTCCAACGGGTTGTTTTAGTTTATTTACTTACATATTTAGATGTCAAATATATTTACAAATGAAATGATTTAAATCGGGGATGTCAAATCTTTTGATAGTGTAAGCCAAATAATAATTTTCAGAACATTTCGTCGGCCAAGGATAAAAATTCTTTATCATTTGAAAAATACATTATTAATTCATTATTGCTAATATTCTGTAATAATGAAAATTTACTCCCACTTAACTATAATTAAAAAAATCTATAATTAGATATTCAATCTAATTATGTGTTAGAAGATCTAACAAATTATTTCAATGTTAATATATACTTTTACCTTAATATCAAATTTTACAGTGATTCGCGGTCCAGAAAATCACTAGTGGTGGGCCAGATTTGGCCCGCGGTCCGGGAGTATGACATCTTTGATTTAAATACTCCAAATATTAAACAGTAATACTTATAATTAATTAATGATGTCTTTTTAAAATTGAACAAAAATCATAACTTGAATTCAGTCACAAATCTCAGTTAAAACTCAGTAAATCTCAATTTAATATTTATTGAGAATTGAGCATAACCAAATCTTGTAGAAAAAATATCAAATTATACCAGAGAATTTGTAAAAATTGCATTTTTAATGTTATTTGGATTTAACTCTAGAGAATTCTATTTTTTCTGTACTTTCTAATATCTATTATTTTCGTAAAATAGCAGAAACAAAGATTCTCACTAAAATTATTTGGTTGGTTTTGATAAAATATCATTTTAAATAGATTTAGAAATATTTTTTATTCTATAATGATTTTTCTTGATTTAATAATAATAAATAAAAATATATGTAGATATGCATCTGGTATTTTCTTAAAAAATTGACTACTTTAAATAGAGAAAAATAGCATTTTTCATTGCCAAAAATTATTAATATTAATAGTCATTATAACGGGAAAATTTTCAAAAATCAACGCAAATTTTCTGAAATTGTAATTACATCAATTTAATCCTCGAAAAACAAGTAATACTCAATAGTGAATTGATTCCACAATAAATAAATAAACATTAAAATAAACCTAGACAGAGTAGTAAGTAATATTTATTAAGTAATATCTTTTAGTCTAAACTCACAATTTCATACAATTGAAAATGAAATACGAGGGATTAAATAATAATAATTTGAAATCAATAAATGAAAAATAATTAGGATTAGAATTCATATTACATAATATCAATTTTAAATTAATCTTAAGTTAACAATCGAGTTATGATATAAATTAAATACTGCTTAAATTTTCAACGAATGTGTGTTGATCAGTTTCAAGTCGACATAAAACTCAAATCATGTCGATGATTAATCTAAATCGATTTCACCAATGAAAATATGTTCAATAGGAATTTTTAGAAATTACTTTTAGAAATTATTCATTTCATCTATAAAAAGAAAACTACATTTACTATTGGAAAATAAAATAATCTTTTATTTAATTTAATGATGAAAATTTTTTTGATATTTAATAATATAATTTTTAATTTCATTAAAATGAATAAATCCTCTATACTATTTATTATTTAAATATACAAAATTATTTAAATACAAAAATTCAGTAAAAAATATTAAATTAAAAAAAACTTTTAAAACCGGATTCGAAATTGATAATAAAAAGTACCACAAATACATTAATTTCGGAGTCAATGTACAAAATTAAATAAAAACTACAATAAATACGATTTCATCGATTAAAAAAGCTTTTTAAAAATTTGTTTCAACATTTTTTACTAAAATTTTTTAAATAAATTGTCCATTAAAATATGGTAAGATGTTGTCCATTAATGATATCAACAATTTTCAGGCAATTTCTAAAACCTACGCCTGTCAGCAATTATCAAACTTCTTCAAACCCACTACTCGAGATTTTGTTGATTTTATTAACGAACAACTCCTAGGTTACAGTTAAAGTATGATATATAATTAATATACAAAACTTATAATTATAAAATTTTATATAAGTTTATTAGTTAATTTATAAAATAATTAATTGGTATATAAAATAATTCTAGCTTTTCCGTTAAAATGTGGAATCAATCCCAACGAGGAGTTGATTTATAAAAAATAAAATAATAAATAAAAAATAAGATTTATCTTTTGATCAAGAGTTCGGTATACAACTTATCCTATTTTTATAAAAAATAATTTTTAACAAACATATATTTTACAATTAGAATTATTGCTAGAACAATTGCTGGACTAAATCATTAATCTCAATTTTAAAGTTTCAGGAAATTAAGAAAGATTTTTTTATGTTAGTAATCTTAAATTTTGACGATAATCTTCTTCAGGAATTTACTTAATGTAAAAGTAAAAACAACATTTTGATCTAAGATTTTTAATTAATTGTAACATATTTTTTCGGAGAAAAAACTGCAAGAATTAAAAATATAGAATTTGATTTCTCATTTATCTTTATTTGTTTCACTCATTTACACCAAGAGGTCGTCCCTAAAATATATCACGTTATTTTTGACGATTTTGAACTCCCCCACTCCCTACCACTACCATCTAAACATCGACATAAATTAGGTTACACTTTCGAACTAAAAAATTGTTAAGAAATTACCAACTAATAACAATTTTATCTATTAAAATCCACTTCACTATTAAATTTTTTTAAATTTTTACTTAAAAAAACTATCACATTTTTAAAATGACTTTCAGTCATAATTTAAGCAGCGGGAAATATAGAAATATTAAACTTAAATCAATGATGACAAAGGATACTTCAGATTTAAATTCGATGTAGCAATATAACATTATAATTACTATACACTATTAGTATATCTTCAGTTAGAATACAAACATTCATGGCCGTCTTAAGAAATTCAGTGCCAGTGGGCTACTAAAAATAATACGCCCCTCTTCATAAGAAAATTCACAGAATAGCAAACGGAAGCGGAGTGTCCGGCAAAGTTATACAAAAGTGTCAGAACTAAAAAAATCGATTTATTACCGATATATACTAAATAAAAACACAAAATTGAATTAAATAAAATTTAAAAACCTTTAAGAACAAAAACAAACCTTAATGAAAACAAGAAACAAAAGTAACTTATATATTTATTTTCCTAGTTTTTTCTTTGGAAAACTGGTCAATAATATCACTCGTATTTAAGTTATCAAATAAGTATCTCTCAATTGATAAAATACTTAAATCATTGAATTTGCTCTGTCGCAAAGAAGATCGTAAATTATTTTTTATTCTTCAATTATTCTTCATTCCAGCGCATTTGAACATAAAAATCAGTTAAATATTTTAGGAAATTGTTTTAATTTAAAAATATGTGAAAACTAATAATATGAAAAATGAATTTCTATAAAACTAATAACCAAATGACTAATAATAACAAAAAATATATATATATCGCAAAAAAAATTGCCACCCCAAAAGGCTTACGCTCTGGGCTATAGCTCATTTAGCTCTGTGGTTAGGGCGGCCCTACATCCATTACAACAGAAAGTTAAACATCACTGTTAATTTCAGGTTTTTTATTTTTAGTAAAAAAATTAAGTTTTTGTGATGTCACATATAATCTTTACACCCCTGTAACAGACTGTTACACATTCTTATATCCCCTCCTCATTCCTGAGCGTGACATGCTATCAGAATTATAAAACTGTTAGTTAAAATATGAATTATATAAATTAACGAAGTTTTAGTTACTTTTTTATGTAACGATAAAATTATTATTCATCGAATGTATACATTTAGAATTCTAAAAATGTAGCTATTTACTGGGTAAGAATTGTCTTATTCTAGTTTGACTTAATTATTTGAATAAAAGAAATTAAAATTTAATTATAAAACTGGACTGTAATAAATGTGAGATGAATTAAAGTAGACCTAAAATAGAAATTAATACATTCACTGAATTCACACTTTGATGTATAGCATATTCTTAGAATAACACAAGAAAAACAATATAGCGTACAGATCACCTACATTTTAAAACGAGTTGATTGAAATATTGACACAAAATAAAAACAAAAATAATTGAGGCGGTAAAAAAGGCCAAATACTTTTCTATCATGTATGACAGTACTCCAGATTTCTCGCAAAAAGATCAATGCAGCTTGTGACGCTGTGAATTCAATAACCTTTTTGGAACTTTAGAACGATTATTCTCGTTTCTTTCGTCCTCGATCCATCGCTAGGATATTCTGATTCTAGTCATTGGTCAAAGTGTCACGCCACAGCTTATATATAAATCAAGTACAAACAGACGTAAGTGTGAGGTGACCATAGGTTTAACCTGACGAAGTGGGACAAAATAAAATTTTTATGTGATTTCAGTTAAGAACTTAAATACAAGATAAAGTGTCACACCACTTATAAAGATAATTAAATTCATTGTAAATACAAAAACAATTTATTTTTCATTATTTCATTTTTATCATATTCTTCTTAATTTAATACATATTTATCACTTGAATGAATTTTCTTCAACAGTTCACAATTATTAACCAACATATTATAAAATTCATCACAAGAATTTGTAATATTATATTTTACACTCACAATACATTTATTAGTATCGACATGTAATTCTGAATTTTTTCTGATGTCCATAATTTATTTATGGCGGAAAAAATCATCTGTTCTTAGTAATTCGACAATTTTTAAAATATTTGCGTGTCTATTTTTATCTGTTGCCATATTATAGGTTGTTCCAACAATTTATTTTTTACTCAGTAACATATCTCCTTAAACAGGATACTTCGTCAAAAAGACCTCTCACTAATTTATATATATATCACTATCCAAATAAAATAACATACTTGAAACCATTTATTATGTAGTCTGTATAATACGAAAACCAAATACTTTATTCAATTTATTTGATTTAATCGATTGCACAGCGAATCTATTTGAAATTTTGTTGTTTCAAGTAATTTGCCTTATTTGATAGTGATCGGATTTTATATGTGCATATTGTAAATATATTAAATTTTAAAAAATTTGTAAAATCGTGACTAAATTGGGATATTTTCAAGATTTTTCAGCACGCGGTACAAGCTGTTCCAAAACGGGACGTAATGCCACTTTACGTAAGAATATATTTATTATTTTCAATATATTATAAAATGTAATTTTTTAAAGAAATAATGGGAAATTGTTTGTCTACTAACGGTAAGATAAACTGTAATAATCCCCAGGGAGTTTTAAAAAAAAAATTCTAGTAAAATTTAATTATGGAGATTATTAAACAAATCAAATATACAAGAAAAAAATTTTAATAATCGATATCAGAAAAGTTAATCGCCACATTTGAATGCAAATATAAAATTTCTAGAATTACTTTTAAATAATATACATTTTTTTGGTGGGGAATTATTTGAGGTTTCATAGTAAATTATTACGGAAAAATCAATATCGATAGAGAAAATTCTCTTTTTGTTTAAAAAATAATTTTCTGATAAAATGAAATAATCGGCATTAGTTTACATTGGAAAAATGAAATTGATGGCTATTTATGTTGAGTAAAAAGGTAAATAAATGTCGGTTTCAAAGCAGATATTTATTTTTCTAAGTAAGTTGGAATTACTTTTTAGAAAAAACAATAAAACCTGAAAATATATTTATCTATTAATTCGAGACATTTCATCCAAATTAAACTCGAAATATATTTAATAATAAAACCGAAACCGGACAATATTCTGTCGATTTGACAATTGAATTCGTTATTCACCTTTGAATCTAATATTTCGTAAATGAAAAATTGACTATTTTTATAGAAAATTGATGAATCATAAAGGCAAAATAAAACAATAGAAAAAAGTTGATGTCATGTAAGGACAAAAGGATATTTAGATTTAGGAATTTTAACTATAAATCAAATGGAAATAAGTCAACAGTTGAATAGAATAATATTTCAAATTTTGTAAACAGTACAAATGTCAATTAAATTTTGAGACAGTAAAAAATAAGATATTATATCATAAGTGTCTGATACGTTTTAGAGAAAAAAAACGTGATTAATGTGTATTAAATAATCATCAATTGTGTGCACAAATGATGTCATTGGATATTAAAATAACAGCAAAACTACAACCCACATAGAATATCAGATTTCTAATCAAACACAGACGACTCTTATCAATGAAATGTAAATTAACATTGTCACTTATTAATAGCATTAGTCACGCTTATGATTATTATGCAACGATTTTTTTAGATCAGAAAACTCGGCAGATGTTTAAAAAATTTTTATTGCTTGAACTAAAAATTACAACATTAATTTTCATTGCATACACGAAATAAAGGATTCTTCACATATGCATTTTAATTGCACTTGGTTATAGAACCGAAAAAAAGATAATTTTTGTACCATGATAGTTTTAAAAAAAAGATAGAAACTGTACATTACTTTACCATTAACATTAAAACTACAAAATAAACATTTTAAACGTAAATTCTGAATTATTCAGAATGCATACATAAAACCAATCATACAAATTTGAGAAGCATCACGATAAATTATGTGGAATTGTTTAAAAATTGATCCACTTTCGTAGACTAGAACAAAAGACATAAATCAATAAAAGTTCATTTATTGTTCTTCTTTCGTTTCTGAATTATCAACTTCAGTATCATGACTACCATTAGCTATCGGTGTTTCCTCCTTGGTTTCCGTTATTTCCGGCGACACTTCCTTCTCTTCAGTATGAACTTCTGGTGTTTCAACAGTTTCAACATTGTCTGATACAACTTCACATTTTCCATTTTCTTTAACCGTTTCATTTGGTTCTTCTACTACTCCATTTTCTTTTGGTGCTTCAACAATTTCCTCTTTGACACCGTTTTCTTTAGGAGTTTTGGATTTTTTCTCTTTCCTCATTGAAACTTTTTTAAACCATGAAACAATACTTTTCTTTTTAACCTAAATAATTGATAATATTTTATTAATGCTACATTAATTTCATTAATATCTACTTCTGGAGCAGTTTCTGTTTTTTCTATTCCATTTGATTCTTGTTTTGGCTGATCGCCATTTGATTCTACAACAACTGGGGTCTCTGCAGTTCCTTCTTCATTTATGACTTGTTCATCTTTATTTGTTTTCTCGGTGGCCGGAACATTAAATTTTCCTGTTTTATTTCCCATTTTGCTTTCTAAATATTTCAAAATTCAAATCTGACAAATTATTATGAAATTATTTGAATAAATAGGTAAATTTACACACTGGCTAATCAAAGTACAAGCCAATTAGCGTAAACATTATTTATTCACTATAGACTTTTTCAATAGTAAGTCAAAATAATACTTGAACATTAAAAATTACATTTTTTATAGACAAATTAAACTTACAAATTTATTTCAAAAACGAATTCCAATTAATGCTATCAAACCAAAATATAGTTTAATAAAATAATCGAACAAGATGGCTGCGTTAAACAAATGATTTTGATTGGCTATCCTATAGGATGAGTCAGACCAATTATTCTTTGTATGATTGACTAAGACATGCAAAAGGAAAACAAACAGGCAAAATTGGTTTTATGAGGTATGTCTAATTACGTGTGTTTCTGACTAACAAGTTGCTTATTCACTTCAATTGATATTACTTAATACTTAAATTTATGTAACTAAAATGTATAATTTTATTAATTTTTTTGAATTATACAATTTTTTATATTATTTTCATACTTGAATTGAAATAAATAAATTTTTAATTAAATAAAATTTATTAATGGATATTTAACTTATTAATAATTTATTATAATATGAATTTTTATTTCGATAAGTACAAACATCGTTAATTTTATCTTAATTCAAATATAAAATCTGAAAAAAATAATTATGCCAATAAAATTGTTTAACTAGATTTGTTTAATATTTGATTTTGAATATATTTATGAATTTGTTACAAATTAAATAAGTATTACTAATTTTAGATTTTAATTAAATGTTGAATACTAATAAAACTGAAGTTCATTTGCAATCCATGGTATGGTATCATGGGCCTATAACTCGTGAAACAGCCGAACAACTATTACAACCAAGAGAAGAAGGATTGTTTTTGATAAGAGAAAGTGTTAATTATCCCGGAGATTTTACATTATGTGTTTGTTATCAAGATGGTGTGCAGCACTATAGAATTATATATGAYGGCAAAAATAGATTTACTATAGATGAAGAAGAATATTTTTCTAGTTTAGAAGAACTTGTTGAATTTTATATTTCTGATGCAAATGGATTAGTGACTTGTTTAACAAAACCTTTACCAAAGTCAGGTCTACCAGTTTATCCACCTGTTATTCACTACTTTCAACAAGCAGGGTGGGTATTTCCTAGAGAAGGTTTAAGTCTCGAAGAGTGCCTTGGGAAAGGTGACTTTGCAGAAGTTTTTAAAGCTCACTATAATGGTAAAGTGTTAGCAGCTAAGTGTGTATTACAAAGTAGTAATTTGACATTTGTCGGAATTAAAGAAGCATCTGTCATGACAACAGTTAAACATTCAAATTTAGTTCAATTTCATGGATTAGTTATTGATTCAGATAAAATTTATCTTTTAACTGAATATATGTTAAATGGATCTCTTGTAAACTATTTAAGAACACGTGGTAAATCTGGAATCACTCTGTTAAATCAGCTCAATTTTTCGATCAATGTTGCAAACGGCATGTCATATCTAGAACTAAAAGGTTTAGTTCATCGTGATCTTGCTTGTCGGAATATACTTTTAGATAAAAATATGGCTGCTAAAATTGCAGATTTTGGTTTGTGTAGAGAATCAGATTCCGATGAACTCGGAGGTCGTGTTCCGATTAAATGGACTGCTCCTGAAGCAGTTAAATGTAATCAGTTTAGTTCTATGTCTGATATGTGGTCGTTTGGTGTTGTTTTATGGGAAATTTACAGTTTTGGTAAACTGCCGTACTCGGGTATTTCTGTTCAACATGTTATGTCAGAAATTGAACAAGGCTTTCGGTTACCTTGTCCCCAAAATTGTCCACCAGAAATTTATTCTCTCATGGATGCAGCTTGGGTCATTAACCCTCGTCATCGACCAAATTTTAAACAAGCTCATAAAATCTTAACCACAATTCTTAATTCCATAAACATATCTTCTCGGTGTTAAATAATTTCTAATTTTCCTTTTTTTATATAGGTGAGTTGATTAATCATCTATTATTGATCTGCACGTTTGTATATACATATATGTAATAGATATTTTATTACAATTATTATTGAATATTAGAATGTTGGGTAGATATCATCATCTGATTCGTTGATGGGTTATTATCGATCGATAATGTTCGATATTTATATATCAAGGATTTTTTTTCCTGTGGTAATATAGATAATTAACAGAACAGTGGGTATCTTTTCGTGTTTATAGATGTTGTATTTATTTTTTGTTTATATTTTCTTTAAATAAAGATTTATTTTTATTCTCACTAACAACGACTATGATTTTTTAATAGTTTATGACAATTTAAAAAACAATTGGTATTGTGTGTGCTATGAACATTGTACTATTATCAGATTTCATTAATTAATGTGTTTTAAAAAACCGGTTAAACTAACAAATTAAACGTAATTATACTAGACTTAATATGCGGGTGATTTTTGGATAGAAAATCAATTAATATTCACTGTCCAAGGTCGGTGTAGAAAATTGTTTTTTTATCAATTACAATGTATTAAACCAGATATATCTGATTTAAATGTATTCAAAAGCAATTTTCAACTTAATGATAATCGACCATGCAATTAATTTTTTAATATATTGAGGAAAATAAAACACAAGATAGAATAATTCCTAATTGCTTTTGGAAATAATTTTAATATATTTCCCGGGAAATCGAGGAATGTAATAAAAAAGAAATCAAATTATAAAACGCGTTTTTTAGCAATATTTAATAAAAACTTCAAATCATGAAATGCATTCAAATATGGTTATCATTTTCGAAATCGCTTCCTTCATAAAATATGTTGCCGAGTCTCACTATTATCAATTTGAGTTATTTCGTAATCAATTAAATTGCCAAGATGTTCATATTGAAAATTTTTTCTTGCTTATTTTCCATAATTTCATTTATTACATTAAAATCGGTAGATACTAAATTAAGCGGTTATTTTATATCCAATATAACTTTAATGTAAGCAGAAAATTTAAAATAATATTAGGTGTTCAGGTATGATGACTGTCGTTTAGTAATGATATATTATTTTTCAATAAAGAAATTTTTGCAAGTTGTGTTTTTTATCTGAAGTGTAATTTAAGCGTTATCTATTTATATCTTACACAATGTTAGATGACGACATTTGTGTCTAAAAAACGTCATTTGCGACATGCATAACATTTTTTATTCGATTTAAAGAAAAGTGCTATCGATGGACATAAAGTGCTTGTAGAGGCTTATGCCTACCATGCTTGGTCTGAAGGATTTTGCCGAGAATGGTTTCAACGATTCAAAACCGGATTTGGGTATAAATGATGAGGACTACGGAAAACCACCAAATAAATTTGAAAATGATGAACTGCAAGCTTATTGAACGAAGACAATGCTCAAACGCATGGAGCAATTGACTGCTTCACTGAATGTAATTAAACATTCAATGGGAAAGGTTCAGAAGGAAGGAAAATGGGTACCTTATGAATTGACAGAAAGATTCAAGCTGAGAAAATTTTTGATAGAAATGAGTAAAAGAAAGTCTATCCTATATCAAATAGTTATTGAAAATGAATAGTGGATTTATTTTGGCAATCCTAAACGTAAAAGATAGTGGATTGATCCAGGACAAACAGCACATTCAACCGTAAAACACAATTTTCATGGAAAAAAGTTATTGCGTTTGTGATGGGATCAATAAGGTATTCTGTACTATGAACTACTGAAACAGGAGAAACAATTACTGGGGAGCATTATGAACATTATTAGTTAAATTCAAAACTTCACAACTTTCCATAAATTGTATTTATTATTACAAGTGTATTTGATTAATATAAAAATTATGTCAAGAATAATTCAGTATTCAAACAAATAATCTGAGAAATTTTTCAATAAAATAATAAATAT